>JASGXE010017252.1:0-11341 GCA_030068105.1 Sinentomon sp. SZTP_YWyxl
AGTAATTCTCAGTTTCAGACCAGAACGCAATATCACAGTGAATTAAGCTTTTTGGTCCACGATAGCATAAAATAGCACAAACAATGCAAATTATTGTGAAAATATTGTGTAAGGTGACAAATGACTTAAAAGAGTTAAGAGCTATATTATGAAGAGCAAGGATTCAATCTTGTTTAATCAAAATAATATGAAGATCACTAAAACCCGGTGGTTATTCACATCAAAAATCACATCGATGATAGATAAAGTCTATGCCAGCAAAACATAAAAGTCTATGTCATAGGCAAAGTCTATGACAGCAAATCAAAGATCAAATACGTGGCTCAATAATATCTCGCTTTAACAACAGATCCTCCCGAATTTCGTATTCCGTTAAGTGCATATGAATTTCAGTGTTTCAGTGCGTACGGTTCGTACGGTGGCGGAGGTGGTAGCTCCAGATTTATGTTGTGGATACTTTCGACTTCCTTCGGTGCTTTTAGCTCTGATTTCTTGAAGTGCTTGAAAATAGCTTCAATCACCAGCGTACCACCGGCTATTCCCATGCCTTGGTTGTGTAAAATAAAAAGCGAAATCAGTTCAAATGTGTTAAAAATGATATACTCAGACATTCAAAATACGTGGGCCATAGGAGATTTTTGTCAGGCTTTTGAAGCACGGGGCAATGTTGTTCCCCATCTAGTAAGCGCTGTTAAATGCATTCCTTCATGTAATGTGTTTTGCGGCGCATACGAAATGGGGAATTACATTGCGCCGTTTTCAAAAGTCTGAAAAACTCGCCTATGGCCCGCGTATTTAGAATGGCTCCGTATACGTATATGCGCTGCTGTACGAATATTTAATGACATGTACAGCCTCTTCCTCTATCCCACCACTCATCGTGGCTCTTCCTCTATTCCACCACTCATTGTGGCTCTTCCTATGTTACACTACTCATTGTGGCTCTTTCTCCATTCCACCACTCATTTGGGGATCTTCCTCTATTCCACCACTCATTGTAGCTCTTCCTCTATTCCACCACTCATTGTGGCTCTTTCTCTATTCCTCCACTCATTGTGGCTCTTCCTCTGTTACACCACTCATTGTGGCTCTTCCTCCATTCCACCACTCATTTGGGGATCTTCCTCTATCCTATCACTCATTGTTGCTCTTCCTCCATTCCACCACTCATTGTGGCTCTTCCTCTATTCCACCTGCAAGAGCATACTGCTCTTTGCGGACATCCTGTCCTGTTTTATTTTCATTTGGCGGGCGTTATCAAGCCCTGATCTGCGGACTGCTCGGCGTGAATAAAATTCGCCTTGAATCGGCAGTTTGCGATTATAAATATCCTATTTTTTCGTATAGGTACCTATGAAGGCACTCGCCTATGTTGGCCTTTCCTATCAGCCGAGTGCCGGAGAGGTGCCTGGGAAAGCAAGGCGCTGGTTCGCTGCCGCGGCCAGGTGAAGCTCATGCGGGACGGCCTTGAAACCGGAGCCACAGGCCCGGAAAACTGCTCGAAGGAAGCAGATTTAAAACTGCCTAGAAAAGGCAGGGGAAGACTGCCAAGAAGGCAGGTTTGAAAACCGGCAAAGCCGGGATTTTTTTCCCAAGCAAAGCTTGGATGATTTTGCCGTGACCCGAACTTGAGATAGCCTGAGCCGGGAGCGACCGGGCCGTTGCCGAACGGAAGCCTCTCCCTTTAACCCAATGCTCTTGTCCACCGCCATGCAAACGCTAGCTGGAGTGGCGGTATATAAATTAAAGGTGCTGCTAACCACGCCTCTGGCAGTCCGAAGCCTGCAAGCGCCCTTTGTTGGCGTGAGTTGGGACGGGCAGTCACCATAAAAATACTAAGGGGACTCTACTCCTCGAACACCACGCATTGTGGCTCTTCCTCTATTCCACCACTCATTGTGGCTCTTCTTCTGTTACACCACTCATTGAGGATCTTCCTCTATTCCACCACTCATTGTGGCTCTTCCTCTATTACACCACCCATTGTGGCTCTTCCTCCATTCCACCACTCATTTGGGGATCTTCCTCTATTGTACCACTCATTGTGGCTCTTCCTCCACTCCACCATTCATTGTGGCTCTTCCTCTATTCCACCAGTCGTTGTGGCTCTTCCTCTGTTACACCACTCATTGTGGCTCTTCCTCCATTCCACCACTCATTGCGGTTCTTCCTCTATTCCACGACTCATCGTAGCTCTTCCTCGATTCCACAACTCATTGTGGCTCTTCCTCTATTCCACCACTTATTGTGGCTCTTCCTCTGTTCCACCAGTCATTGTGGATCTTCCTCTACGTGTATTCCACTACTCATTGTAGCTCTTCCTCCATTCCAGCACTCATTGGGGATATTCCTCGAGAGTTGTTGAATAAGTTTGTGCCTTTGCACAGAAACTCTTTTCTTTCGGGTGGTTTTCTCCCATGACATAACAACAAAAAACGAGGGGCCGTCAAAAATAAACAACGAGAGCAATTGAGAAATGGAACCTTTTCACAGAAACACAAGATCCATTGATCCGACGGATCCGAGACAATATGCATTCTGGGAGTCAGCAAGCATATGCATGCGATCTGGATCCGGGCCTTGTGCCATGAGTCCTTTAGATCTTATACGGAGCTTATCGGAAGTCCTCGAACACAGGCGATATTAATACTGGTTAACACAGGGGCCATCTGATTTCAACAGAGCTTTGGTGCAACTTCACGCCTCACACGAGTGTCATGATGTTTTGCGGCGCATATACTGCCATTGATTCTAAATGGCGCCTGAGTTAATAATGAACTCCCATGTACGAAGACTATGCTCTGGCGAGCAGGTCATTTCTTCAATTGCTCAGTTTGTTCATTTTTGACTGCCTCTGATGTCTTTTTCATATTGCGACAAAATTAATAATTTGCATCGGATTTATCTAGAAATACCAGAATACTGTCAGAATTGAGCAGATTTAAATGCCATGGGAGAAAACCTCCCAGAAAACAAGTGTTTCTGTGCAGAAACTTATTCAACAAACCTCATGGATCTGCATATTTTGTGCGACAAGAAACCGGTTCCCATGCCTGAAAATCCATAAAATTTTGAAATCCAAAAAATCCTAACAGAATTTGTTCAGTCCGATGCGTTCGTAAAAACATCGTGCGACCCATGCATGCACCAGAAGGAGAAGTGTGGTGTTGGCATAGCTGTGCGAGCACCTTTTACGTTTGTGTGCCAGATTGTAACAAAAAAAAAGAAAACAAAGAAAAGGGCAGATTGTTACAAGGGAAAGAGAGAAAAGTCTGATTTCCACATGATTAGCATAGTGACTTTTAGCTTTTAACTCGGTTAATTTTTCATTAATTCGTTTTTAAAAATCCGTAAAGGATGATAAAAAACATTCAATGGATGATAAAAAACAAACCTTTATTTCTCATTTTTTTTCTCACCTTTGTCATTTTCTCGCGCTCTATAAAATGCGAAAATGAAATGTATGTTAACCTTATTGTCTGTGGATTCCGAACAAATTTTTAAATTTGAGTTTCTTTAAGCTTTCGTGGCATATTTGTTCAATTTCAGCAAATGCTAAACTCTTTATTTTATAATAAAAGTCTCTATAGTGTATTTACTGAAACCAATAAATGTTCAGTATTTGCAGTAAATTTACTGAAGTGACGTAGTTGAAAGACGTTGGGGTGTTTGAGATCCTTCGTGGATCTCATAAGAGCCAATAATAGAGATAAGGAAGTATTCTACCTGAACTGCACGAACACTACTACGCACGAACACTAACTAAGATCGTTTATTTGTGCCAAACGAGCCTGGTTAGGCCCTCAGGGTTCCAATACCGCCCAATTTCTCGTACCCACACTTTGGAAATTGATTCATTTGAAGGGAGGGACCACTAACCCATGAACATCAGCATGAAAGATCCCTGCATGTCCTTCAAGCTGACCGTCTGCTTCGAATCGATATCTTTTAAATCTGAACAGCGATCGGACTTCGGCCAGTTGTCGATTCGCCACTTTTCCACGAGTCCATGTTGAAGGAATGTCTTAATTCTAAATTAAAAATCAAAAATTCAAGAGCATTAAAATGTCTATGCTTAGATCTTTTGTTTGCATGATAACCGGCAATAGGGGTGGAGGGAATATAACTCGAAGAATACAGATCCACAAACACAAGACGCAAGAAGCGGATGTTGTAAATTTAAAAAGCGTGTGGATTCCTTACCGCGTTGAAACATTTCGCCGATTTTCGTCCTGAAATTTTAAGAATGGGTTTGAGCGACACTTTTTTCACACGATGAATCTGGAGCCAAACTCAAGAACAGTGGCCAGTGCTAATGCTGCAAAAGTGGGTAAATAATCAAGCTTGCAGAAACTGTCCGTTTATTGCACTGGCAAAAATATGCTATGTTGGCACATGCTGTCAATGTCGTGTAAATTATGCTCAAAGCGCATTTAAAGGGAACTGACCGCTAATTCAGTTTTCTGGAAAGGAAAAACAACAAACAAATTCGATGCTTAAAACGCTGCAATTCAAGTTTTCCTGTATGCTGTGTGGAGCATAACGCTGCAAATTTTCAGGGGCACACATTTTGGTGAGAGAAGATGAGTTCCGCCGTGGCCCAAGGGAGGCTTCACATTGTAACATGGTTGCAGCAGCTTCAACGCGGGGGCCGGCGGGGGCGACGGCCCCCTACCGATAAAAAATGGGCCCCAACCTTGGCTGCCACCTTGGTGTAATCTTGGTTCGCCCTGGTGGGAAATTTATGGCCCCTAGAATGCGAATATTTCACTCAAAATACACAATATTTCGTAATTATGCGGTTTCTGGTGGGCTCCGCCGGCGAGACGAACGTCATTGGAACCTCTCTGTGGCTCCGTTGATGGGCGTCACAATAGGTACAGAGTCATAGTACACAATAGGTATATAGAAATACGAGCCTTTTCACGAAATGTGGGAATTGGAATGTGAGAAGGAAGTCAAACGGCCAATTTTTTAAACGAAGCCCATCTTTTAGGCCGCGGATTCTTTTTCTTTTGAATACAAAATTGCAGTCAAAAAAACAAAAAGAATCAGCAGCCTAAAAGATGGGCTTCATTTCAAAAATCGGCCCAAAGTGTGGTTCAAATAGTTATTTTAGCTATGGGGTACTATGTGAACATCCAAGAAAAAAATAATCAAGATAAAAACATTACACTCTGTTGATCTTTGGCAAATATTCGTATCCATTTCTAACTGCAAATGCAACTTGATCCTCGAAAAACACATCGCTCACTGAAAAAGAAATTCATCGAAGTTATAAGCGGGATAATCTTGCAAGATCAATAAACAACTTTCACTGCCTTCGATCAGGACAATAAGTTATTCAAAGCTCGGCAATGTGCTACAGAGGTCACACAAATAAATATTTTATATCTTCAGTGTTTTTTGCCAAACAAAAGAGTGACATGCAAGCGAGGCTCCATTGAAGGATATTGAAATTATGTGCCTCAGGGCTGCTTGAAAAAAGCTGTTGGGTTATGCCAGCATTGATTCAATCGGCCACACTGACCACTGTCATTCACATTCAGATTCAACTCACAACAGTGAAGTCCTCACTTTACACGCAGATACATACAGTTTCGCATCTTGCAAAGGCTGTATCCAAAGCAAGAAAGCAACAATGCAAAAGCAGTTGCGTTGCGAATAGAAATGAAATTTTCAACGCGTCAAATCATCCATTTGCGGCATCATCGAAAATTGAAGTTTAAGCGCATGCATCTGAAGCATGGCCGCAACATTGCAAAATAAGCAGCGTTGTGAAGAGAAATGAAATTTTTTTAGCATTGAGGTTGAAGTTATGAGTATCAGTCGCAAGGGGAATTCTGTCAAATACTTCAATGGTGAAGGTAAATCCTTATTGTTTGGCGAACACGCATATATTCGAATCCAGAACACCGGAAAAATGCTGAATCCAGAACACGGGCAAAATGCTGGATTTAAGGAAATTCCATTCCTGTCCTCTTTGACGTGCACCACCCTGTCTTTGGAAATACGTTTGCCATAGCTGATGCTTTGTGTAGCATCCACCAGCATTGAACTCATGCTGGGATGCTATTTCAAACCCAAATCAATGTGACCTTTCGCACGTAATCGCTGGCTGCCGATTTTTGTAGGCTTTTCATCGGTTGTGCTGATAACAACTTTGACAGCGCTCACGAATTTCGGAAATCCGCACTACCAGATCGCCAGCGAAAACTTCCATTTCATTTCCGAACCTGCCGCACGACAAGGCAGAGGCCCAGTGCCGCGGGCACGAGTTCAGTGTGCAAGTTTTAGGGTTAGGTGGCGTTTGACTTTACCCCAGGTTTTTTCTATTCCAACCAAGGACTCTTCAACTTTGGTCTTTGAGTTTGAGTTGTTTCATGGGCATCATACTCGAGCCCTTTTTGAACGTTTGCGATTGGCAATTGAAACTTCGTCAAACAACCCTGAAGAATATCCAACTTCTCTCAGGGGTAAGTGTGGTTCCGAACCTTTGCAGTGAACCTTTGACCTGTTCAGTGACGCTCTGTTTCCTTGATCACTTGAGATATTTTGGCTTAAACTCACATCGTTTTATTCTATAGCAATGATCACAATACCCACGTTTGCCACAGTTGCCAAGCATGTCGCAAGTAAAACTGCGTCTCACTCACACCAAATTGGTGCACAGAATTCCCACTTTGAATCAGTGCGTGAATCCGCTCACAGAATTCTTTCACTCAACCCTTCATTTGTATTTCTACTGGAGTCACTGAATTCCTTTTACTGAATTCCACCTCACTTTTTCCCCAGAGGTTGACTTTAACCAGTTTTCCGTGTGACCTTTGAGAACAGTGATATTTTCCCGAAAAGATACCAATTGGAGTCAAAGACTTCTTCCAAGTTTTCTAAACCACACCTTTTTTCTCACCAACTTTTGCTCAGAAATTATACTCGGAAACAAATATCACAAGGGCGTTTCAAAACCCCTTCTTCTATTTCCAGTTGTATTTTTGGGGACTAAACAATTGTCCTTTTCATTGGCAAGACCATCTCTTGTAGCACGAGAATTCGAACTACCAAGGAGCAGTTGGGGGCGACTGTAAAGCCAGAAATGTTGGTCAAGGAACATCCAGAATCTCAAAAGTTAAGTTGTTAGCCATCCTTCCTTAACACCTTGATCACCCCTTGATGATTGACTCGCTGCAATACCCATTGCGGGAGGAAGTACATTTCACCTCACCCAAGTGCCAACGCTAATTTAGTGCCACAAAGACCTTGAAGTGCCTACCCGGAAGTGCTACTGCATTTTAGTGTGTTTGCCATTTGTTTTGTCCGCACATAATTTCGCCTTGTTCTCTTTTGAGTTTTATCCATCTGCCTTCGCCATACTTAACTTATTCCATTTTTCTCTTGTCATCTGTTCACTCCTTTAAACAGTTTGTCTTACATTCGAAGGGTTTAGTTTAATATAGGCATCTTGCTCCAAAACCTTTACTGAGAGTTTCAGTTTGGAGAGGCCTACACGAAACCCCTTTTAAAAACGCTATTTTTGAGAACGAACTACTCACTGACGAAAAAGTCGCATTTCCCTTTCTGCTTATATTTCGTCTTGCTAACAGTCGTCAAGGCTGTCTTTTCGTCGATAAACGCATGCGGATAGTCGATCACTTTCTGGTAGACAGCCTCCATCTCAGACAAGCCGTTGTATTTCTCCGATCTGGAATGAAGTCTTCGCAAGTTCTCAATCTTTGATTCCTGAAAAAAGTGATTTGCTTCAATTTTATTCTTCAGTTGAATCACAAATTAAAACATGAATTCCCTTTCATTGAAAATACAAATGAGAACAATTATTGCAAGAATGCAAAATGAAATAGAAGCACCATTAGCAAAAGAATTTAGAGAAACAATGTATTCGGCGATGAAAATAAGGAGACACAAGTGTCACCGCCGCAATAGAGAAATAAATTTTTGTCTATTCCAATTTTATTTGCTGAACTGTGAGGGCAAATATGTCAAAAGTTATTGAATTTATCGGTGTTTTTTACCGACAAAAATATTATGTAAACAAGCAACGAATCGAGTCAGGAAAACGAAATGAAAAGCAATGACAGGACTGCGATGCACAAAATGATGCACAAAAATATGAAGTAGAACTTGACAATTACGATGCACAAAACAACATACCAACTTGCAAATGGTATACCTAATGGTGATTGCAGAAAGAAAAGTCCAGGTGTCAATGGCGCCTGTGTGACGTCAGTGATTTCGCGAAGTGATAATCTCTTGAAGGACATTACAATCTTTTAAGGGCTCTCGGGTAAAAAGGAATTCATGAGCACATTCGAGTTTTGTGTGGCATCTCACTCTGAAGATGGTGAATTGCTCTTCTGTTTTGAAAGTTTTCAGAAAAATCGGGGTATTTGAATTAAGGTTTTACCTTTTGAGTCTTCACCAGGAATGCAAGCCTTTTCTTACTCCCGCGAGTTCCGTTAGTAAATCCAAGATTAGTAAACATGGATGTCACACTAGCTGTGCGATTTCCAGTGATGAACCTGGCTGCACATCGTTGAACGTTTTCAACTGTATCGGCATGAGAAACAAGGAAAGGGTCCCACACGACAGACACTTGTGTGTTGAACTTTACAATCAGCAGCTGCATGCGGATACGAGAACTTTGGGGGGTTTTCCAGAACCTAAATAGGCGGATATCCAGCAGTAGCAACAGGCGGATTCCAGGCAGCAGGTTGACAACAAGCAATTGGACAATGCGAGCGGGGTGTGGGTCAGTTTAGATCAGTCACGCCCCGAAAGTTGGTTACCTTGAATGAAGAGCTGCTAATTGCAAAGTCTTGCCAAATTATTGTGATAAGAGATAATTATCAACCAAAAAACCCATATCAAAGTGCTTTATCTCGTCAAGGAAAGATGTGAGAACACAGGAAAATCACAAATTAAGAAATCTACCGGCAGCTGTTGATCCAGAGCAGTTCCCCTCATCATGCCCCAAGTGAAGGATCCCTTGTTGTTCAACAGATCTTGAATGGTGCTGACAGGAGTTTCCACTTTAGGAAAAGTTAGAAAGGCGACCAGATTTCCGGAATACGTGTTCGTTACCACCAGAACAAATATCCACCAGACAGCGACAATCACTCTGGCACTGTTTGCTTCCGGTACCAGGCTGCCACCTGTTGATCAAAACGAATACGAGAAGGCACATTGTATTGATCTTTGAGATGTTGTCCCTGCACACTGAAATATCTCTGCCAATTTTTATTCACGATCATCCCAGTTTCGATAAATTATTCCAAAAAAATGTTCAACATTTTGATTTTGACCATAAAAACAGGTCCATATCAGCAATAAATTGGGTTCAACTGCAATTCCCGCATTTGCGGATATTTCCAATTTCGTCACCTCACCAAACAATGAAACATTTTGATTTTTTTAAGCAAGACTTTTTAGACCCTGCAAAGTTGGTTTGTTTTCTGCATTTGAAAAAATGTCAGATGTTGATAAACAATAGCGATCAGATTGTTTTTTTTTTTTTATTTAAAAAATACTTGGAAAAGGTCTCCATTGCAGATCCATGCGTGGACGAGAAGATCTGGGATGAGAGGATTTCACAATTCAAAAGTGGGTGCAGGCGTCTTTACTCCGTCTGCGGTGGGCAGTCAAAACAGAATGTTAGGTGTAATTTTAAAACAACTAAAACATTAAAATACTTTTTGACTACCGACAGCAGACGACGTAAATCATTCACCAACTTTGCCGAAAAGAAGGCATCATACCTTACGTCTTGTCTTGTAACTCTTTTTATTTTGTGTCGGCTTAAAAGGCTGCTCCAGACTCTAGTCTTACAGCTTGACGGAGGGTGGAGCTTGTGGCATAGTGACACTGTGACAGGTGGTCCAGCATTGAGAATTATTGTATCTGCCAATGAGGAAATGTTATGTTGTCGGTGGGGTGTCACGAGGGAATGGGAGGCTAAGGTCATGCCATTGGTCCATATTATCAACTCGACGATACGTACCGCCTGCGTTATTTACAACGAATGCTAAATTTCATTTTCTATGCGAAACACTATTTTTCCATTGTTGCGATGAAAAACTGACGAAACACTTGCACGAGATAATGAACACATTAGCCTGAATAAAACCAGCACCGGCCATGAACAACTTAGCCAAGTTCTTTAGCGATGATTACTTTTGAAGCGGCGGATTTTTTTCATTTTGAATGCAAAATCGCAGAAAAATGTAAAACAATCCGCAGCTTCAAAAACAATCTTCACTTAAGAATTCGGCTCATTCTCGTAGATATATTTTTAATCTTGGAAAATGTTTTAGTTATCACAGTTTATGACAAGCCAATAAGTCATGACATCATGGACAAACGACCATCGTCATGGGCAAACGAAGATTATTTTGAAGCCGCGGATTGTTTTTATGCAATTTTGCTCGCAACAAAAAAAAACAATCCAATCAGTGGCTTCAAGAACAATCTTCAACATAAATCGGGCCATTCTTGTGGATTCTCTTTTTAGTTTGGAAGATGCAAAAAAACAACGCGGCTTCAAAAGCTATCATCGCTTAAGAATTCGGCCGAATATTATGTTGGCCAGTGCTGTAGGTATTCAAATTGAATTGAATTTGTACATTTTAGGAGTCACCTCCTTTCAATATTTACAACACAAAAAACAGCGGAGAGATCATGACGGGGGTAACGCTAACTCCGAGCTGCGAGGTAAATTTTTTCCATTCGTGCAGATGGCAAAAATTTACCACTCATCATTTTTTTTTTTTGATTTCCACTTCACATCGGGGCATTTCAGTTAAAGGCGATTGGCCTTTGGAATGTGCTCAAAGCAACTAACAAACCGAAATTTGTTTTACCTGACAGAGATACCAAAATATGCGTGTTGTTTGGTTTAGTAAAATTAAAAAACAATGCCGCCACAATATCATTGGTAGCAGGCACAGATTAATTCGCTCCTGGGTCATACTATTAAAAAGTTCGTCATAGGAATGAAAGGGTGAAAAACGTTGATTCTATTGTTTTGCACAATTTTACCAGGACTTGATATACGAGTACAATTTTCCATTTTGATCCCGGCTACATTATACGGAGCCATTCAGAATAGCCGGGCCACAGGAGAGTTTTTCAGACTTTTGAAAACACGGGGCAATGTAATTCCCCATTTCACATGCGCCGCAAAACACATCACACAAAGGAATGCATTTAACGGCGCTTACTAATATAGATCGGGAATAGCATTGCCCCGTGCTTCAAAAGTCTGACAAAAATCTCCTATGGCCCGAGTATTCAGAAAGGCTCAGTATATAGGCGTGACCGCATGATG
>JASGXE010017253.1:0-10318 GCA_030068105.1 Sinentomon sp. SZTP_YWyxl
AGGGACACGTGTGTTGGCGGATATGAAGCAGATAGTTCTGAACAGGCAATAAGCGGACACCAATCGGTAGGTTTACAACAGGTATTAGCCAGTGAGTGAAGGGGGCTTGGTCAGGTTTGGTTAGCTCTAATTTGAGGGCAGATGAGACGAACAAATTACGTATCCCGTGGGGTGTTTTATTTTTTATTTGTTTCATTTCTTTCCAAACAAAAGACAGGAAAAAGGAATTGGTTGCTGTTTGAGACATGCGACAAGACAGTTTTGTCACAATCGAGGAGAGTAAATGATGAAAAAAGGAAGAAAAAGTGAGAAAGCGGAATTACAGTCTGTCAAACGCATATGTTAAAGTGATAAAATGGCGCACTCACTCAACTCAAAATGGTGAAAAAACTGTCATAGCAAAGTTTTTAATGCTTTTCCTGCAGGTATTCTGTGTGTACGAGCGTATTTTTATTTCTGTCGGAGGAACGGCAGAATTTTTCCACAGTGTATGCGATCGCGACCGTTACTCATTCACTCGCGTTCGATAAGGATTTCCAATGTGACTTATGCAAATTTGACATTTCTTACGACAAACCAAATGAACTTGTGCGCTCAATTTGGCCCTATTTTTTCCACCGCCTCCGACATTTTCGTTTGTTTTTTCCTCTCCTTCCTCTCTCTCTCTTTCCCTCTTTCTCCCTTATGAAGTCTGCTGGAATTCCGTCCCGTTACGTTATAAATAGCAATGTGTTGGCTTATTTTTCTTTTTTTCACGACCCTTCATTCCATGGCTGTCGGCACCGGGGTAAAAAAGGGTACAGCTTTTACCACTTTACCACTGCAGCCATACGGGTCTCTTTCTCCTATTCAGAGCGCTGATTCAGGTAAGGCCTTCCACCACATATACTTCTCGCACGAGATTCCTTGTCAATTCTGAACAAGAATCTGTCATGATTTCTTCTCCGAGGACCTTCGACGGCACTTTCCCAGAGATGGGCGACCAGCACTGCATGATTTTACGTTTAAAAAAACCGGAAATGATCGTAAAAGAGTGAAAACTCACGTGGAACGAACACCAAGAAGCAAGTTATCCTCTCCGGGGACTTCGATGGTACTTTCCAAAACAGAGGGGATCCTGTGCCGTCAAATTTTACGTAAAATTCTCGTAAAATTTTGCGCATAAAATGCCAAAAATTGGAATTTTCCGCAGCCATTGCAGTTGTTTTCTTGGTGATTTCTGTGTTGTTTTCTTTGTGGTTTTCCGTAAAATGCGTTCATTTTGTGAAATATTGCCACAGAAGAACCCGCCGGAAAACAAGAAGACTCTCCACCGCTTGCGAGCAAGCTCAGGAACAACGTGATCCGCCACGACGTGTCCCGTGAGGAATCTCACTCCGAAGAGACCTCAGATTGGCACGTTTCTGCTAATTCCATCGAATTTGTTCCAGTTTGCCCCTCAGCACGCCACCCTTCCGACGCCTCTGTCCTCCGTCAACGCTGCCACATCGCCTTTGAGACTAGTTTGCGTCAGTCTTGCTCTATCTATTCTCTTTGTCTGTACGAGTAGGTATCCATAATCAGCCAGAATTGTGTGTCCCCAACGCAAAGGAAAATAGTCGACAGTGGTGCTATCTGTCGCTCTGTTTTATTCTGTCTCTCTGGATTCCAGTTCCACCATAAACCTCGTGCATTGTCTACGCGTCACCCGAGGCAGCTGCATTCAGGCTGCAGCTGAATTCCTGATTCTTGATTGTGACTTGTCTTCTGGCAGAACCCTGTTTAATAATGCTGAGGAGGAAATGAAAGAATACGCCTACAGATGCATGCACAGAAGGCATTTCTGTCACAACCGGCACGACATACAGTATGAATGGTGTTCTGCCGTTCGATTTTGGCCAACCGAATATACTCGTCTTGACAACCAAAAGTCTGGTTCCGCAGAAATGGTTTCAAAATATTCGCAACTTTTGGCATTTCACTCTTAAGGGCTCTAGTTGAGGGCATGTTTAGCTTGTATTATCAAATGGTGCAGCTGATCGCAAGCAGTGGTATTATGTTGAATATCGCTCATAAACAAGTTGAATGGCGACATGCTGCATTTCATATTGTGCAAGACAACTTCGGCTGTTGGTGGTTCATTTTGTTTGTCAGAATGAGTGTTTCAGAAGCAAAGCGTCAAATTACCGTTGCAACTCTCCTGTGTTGCAGGAGAGTGTTGCATGAGGAGGACAGTTGCATGAGGTTATTGGACACGGCTCAATTCCAAAATTAAACAGCACCAGCTTGACGATCCATTTCCCCTAAATACATGGTAAATTTCACTTATTTGCAGGTCAAATAGCAGGTAGTTGGCAGGTCATGAGGCTATTTAATTTGTAGGCCTAAATTTGCGGGCAAATTAACCATGTAATGATGAACAAATCAGTGGGATCTGCGATTTTAGCTCGAATCAGCGTTACACTTTAGCTCGAATCTGCGTTACATTTTAGCTCGGATCTGCATTACATTTCCCCTCAAATCTGCGTTACATTTTAGCTTGAATCTGCGTTGCATTTAGCTCGAATCTGCGTTAAATTTTAGCTCGAATCTGCGTTACATTTTAGCTCGAATCTGCGTTACATTTTAGCTCGAATCAGCGTTACACTTTTGCTCGAATCTGCGTTGCATTTAGCTCGAATCTGCATTACATTTTAGCCCGATTCTGCGTTACATTTTAGCTCGAATCAGCGTTACATTTTTGCTCGAATCCGCGTTACATTTTAGCTCAAATCTGCGTTGCATTTTACATAGCTTGAATCTGCGTTACATTTTAGCTCGAATCATGCTTTACATTTCCCCTCATATCTGCGTTACATTTTAGCTCGAAACTGCGTTGCATTTAGCTCGAATCTGCGTTACATTTTAGCTCGAATCTGCGTTGCATTTTAGCTCGAATCTACGTTACATTTTAGCTCGAATCTGCGTTACATTTTAGCTCAAATCTGCGTTGCATTTTACATATAGCTTGAATCTGCGTTACATTTTAGCTCGAATCATGCTTTACATTCCCCCTCATATCTGCGTTACACTTTAGCTCGAATCTGCGTTACATTTTAGCTCGAATCTACATTACATTTTAGCTCGAGTTCATAAGGACACCACCTTTACAAAAGTATCGATATTATAATTAAACACTCCTTCTGATGATCAAGAAGTTGGATGATTCTCGACTGCCGACGTGTTAATAAAATTGGATTGTAAATTTAACTCCTGCATGATTACCGCTCATGCCTAGACACTCTACTGAATTCGAAAGGTCATAGTGCGAAGGGGCTCAGCCCAGCACCAAACCTGAAATGTTTCTTCCTGCTTTTATTGCGGACCATGGATACAGGCCTACTCTAAGACATCCTTCTGTTTTCCAGTGTTAAGCAATAAGGAGCATAAGTGTTATGCGTCTTCGAAATTCCAGCCACTGTCTGTTTTTTTTCTCGATACACAGTAAGAACCTCTTCGGTTGTCTTTCGTCCAAATAAGAACATCAACAATATTCGTATGGGCAAGCAAACATACACATTTGCTGCTTACGTATTTTACATGTTTTATTCCCAGGAGATCTAAGGAAATTAGGCCAAACGTTGTTCGGTAATGGACTTGCTGGTGGCCCCCTATAATCGCATTCGGGGTTAGGTTAGGTTTGGTTATGTTAAAACCAACGAAACTTAAAACGTAACCCAACGTACCTCACCCCTAACCTATGCTGCTGTTAGGGGGGCCACCAGCAAGTCCATTACCCGTTGTTCTTTCTTGAAGGAAAATATCTAAATTGGAAGAGTCACAGAACAAAACCAGCTGGCAAATTTGAAACTGCCTTTGACTGCAAGTTGTGTCGTTTAGAAGTGTGTTTGTTTTTTATATGAGAGTTTGTTCCAAATTTCTAGGGCAAAGGCTCATTCCATATTTTTTTTAAATATTCGCAAGGGTCTCGAGACTTGCTGGAATGTGTCCTTTACTGTGCATGCTTTATCTTTTTGCAAAAAAGCAGGCTTCCAGGTAAGTGACCAAACACGGCCGCAAGCTCAGCAAAGGTGGCTCTCTAGCGCAAAATAAAGTGCAAAATAAGGAGGGGGCAGAATGGAATTTCAATGCACACTAGATCTGCAAGAACATATACGTGCCCGTGATGCCATTTCAATAAGGAGAAACGGAGAGATTTTGATCGGGATGCGCTGAAATTAGCCTGTCCATTTTTGGAGTGTATTGTAGCTGGAATATTGAAAACTCAACGCAGTGTTGTTTGCCTTGTTTCCTCTTTATTCGGGCAATTTGCTTCGACGAAAAACAAAACCGAAAAAAAGGTAAACGAGCCTTTCTTTAGTCGGCAGAAAAGGCAACAACTTGGAAAAAGCAATATTCAGACCCTTTGCTCTGCGCGTCTGCTGCGCTGCAGTCGTGTGGCCTCGCAGTGCTTCACTTCATGCGTTTCACTAAGACAACCCTTATTTGGTCATTTAAACGAATGTTTCTTTTCAACTCTTTTTTGTTCTTCCTTACTTTTTCACTTTCTCCTCTTTTTTGTCTGCACTGCAATTTTTCAATATATTCGTATACAGGGCGATCAGGAAAGAACCAAACGCTGCAGGCACTTCTAAACCTGCAATTTCGATAGGATCCGGGCAAAAATATCACAGAAAACCCAACGAAATGGGCGCTTCAATCGCATGCGTGCCAGCCGTGGGTCCTTACACTTTACATTCTGAAAAGAGGCAACAAATTACGATAATGATTGCAGTGGATGTTACAGAAAATGTGCTTGAATGCATTCAAGGCGAATTTTGAATTTGCCTGCGTGAACCAAACCTACATTTCACATTCATTTGAGGTTGTCCATTTGGTTGTCCATTCGATTGTCCATTGTGGGACAACCGAAAATACATTCGGGTTACCGATAGATAGATTAAGAAGGTCTGTTTTTTTCCTTCGAAGGGCCACTCCAAAAGCACAGCACTTATTGAAGTTTCATATATCATTGCAAAATTTTCTTGCAATGTTTTGCATGTTTTTGTCATTGCATACTAATTTGATAAGGAGGAAACCCCGATTTTATTAAATAATTTCAATTCAAAAAAAAGACACTGCATCTGCAGATGCAGTGTCTGGGAAAGCAGAAGAGAAGAAATGGTCGACCTAGCTGGTAGGCCTCAGTGAATCCAAAAGGACTTACGACCCACCTTGCACCTGTTTCAGAGTTGCAACATAAAAACATTTTGGACTTGAAAACTTTTCAGGAAACTGAAAACAGCAGCGAGAATGATCGCTTTTTGCCATTCGCTCGCTCCCATCTCGCGTCTCGCGTTTCGCGCGATGTTGCATTTCGCCTCGTCGACCCATCGCTGCATGCGCCGACTGCAACTTGCAACTATTATCCTGTTTTGCTAGGCTAAATTAAGTTCAGGTGCAGTGTTTTCAGTTGAATATTTATGACACTACCATATGCTGCCACCGCCCGGGGAGCTCCCGTCATCCTTGTATGCCATGCGACGCTAGACGAAACACCCCCTTCCGTTTTCATGGCTGTTATCGCGCCTGAAAAGTCGAGGAAGGTTTCAGTGCTTGAGCTGCTGACACTTTGAAAACGAGAGAGGAAAAAATGGAAACGTCTTTGATTCAACAGACACTCACTCTTATTCACATAAGGCGTACAGGCGTACACATTTCAAATTTTACCAAAACCAGAACGAATGCGCGAGAATCAATAGGACTGTCCCCACAAACTATGCCCCTCATCAAACCATATTTGTCCCTTTGTCGCTTGCGCGCGGCTGATGTTCCAAGGCAAAACCAATTCGTATATTTTCGGAATTTTGCGCTTTTGCGTTGTCGGTTTTTCCATAATCAGTTAATCACCCATCTAAAAAGAACTGCCACACCTTCCGACTGACGCTCAGTGTATAAGTTCGTTCGTGGCCCGGCAAAAGCAACTCACTATTTCTCAATGAAATCCATGTTGGACCCATATCAGTTCTGGGCCTGATGTCCGTCGTAAAAATCATGGAATAAAAATGTGTTCCATTCTGGCTAACAGGAAGTTTCATAAAAGTGGAACACAAAAATTAATTGAATCGTTTATGGAAAATGTGATTTGTCAACTCGCACAAAATTTTTTCTCTGAATCAATGCCCGCACTTCGACACGGGCATATCAGTTTGGTTCTGCTGTAACTGTTCCGGTTTCTGGCTGGTTTCAATCAGCTTAAAACTATTGTCAGACTATTGGTGAAGAAATCAAAAAGTGGTCAATTGACTACCGCATCCATAAAATCTCGTTAATTGATGACCTATTCGTTTAGATGACCTGACCGATTTTAGTTAGTCTGGTGAACTTTTGCCGGCAAGTGCAGCTTTCGCTCCGATTTTTGCAGAGAACTTCTTGGTCCCAAAACACCTCTGTACATCGGTTTAGTATAAGCCGGGACGCGGAAATCGAAAAACAATTTCCTCCAGACAAATTTACTCTCTGCTGGCGAGCAGCAGGCGTTACAAAAGCGTCGCTCTCGTTATCCCGCGTCGGACTGACGAAATTTCTCCTTTTGTTCGTTAGGCATGTACAGAGTGATCCAAAAAAGTGAGCTGGTTTTCCTGTTGTGAAATGTGTTGGCTATAAAAAAAAGAACTCGAATTACTCGAATTGACGAATTCAGAATACATGCATCCTCTCGATCCACACACAGATTTGTGTGCCATTTTGTGGGTGCGACCTCGAAACTCTAACGAGAACACAAAAAAGAAGTATGGTTTCGGTGGGAGAATGTGTAAAAATGTGTAAAGGCTTAATCTCTGATCCCGAAGCTTACACTCCGAGAATAAAAATTAACAGCATTTTAGCGCCAAATTTTTTCGAAATTTGAATCACATCCTTCACCACTCCTTATTCATTACATGCATTAAACATTTCAAAAAATGCAGCCTGTGCAGCAATCGAACCCTGAACCTTGGGTCTTATGATACTTGTCAGCATATTTATACGACTACTCCACATCAATCATTCTACCCTGAAGCGCAATTCTCCGCTGCGGTTCTCATGCACTCCGCAACTCTACGTTCCCATGCCCTCTTCACATTCCCGATTTTACCGCTGAAGAAATACTCGAAGCCGTCTGAAAGCGACCATGGGCAACCTAAAATTAGGGCAGCCACAGCCGAATATTTTGATTGTGGATCCCAAAATACCCCAAAACGTATGAAGTTGTGTTCCGGGACAGGAACCTGAAACGTTCAAAACGCCATCATGCGATCGGCGCCAAATAGACGACGGAGAAGCCAAGATCAACATTGACAATTGCAATATTTTGGAGTCCTTTTTGGACCACACTGTCCTTTGATTTTTTATCCGGCAGGACAAATTCAGCGATATAAATGATGGCCATCCATTTCGTCGTCTAAAGAAATGGCAGATTTCGACACGACTGAAACAAGGCTGCTGCCGTGATTCTTCACTTCACGGCTCCACATCCAACACACGCACAGAGCAAGAATTCGCTCAAGTTAACACGCAGGAAATCAGGTAAAGAAAAGATATCTACATTGTACCATGTCCGCCAAATGAGTCTTTTCACTGCGGAAATCACGGCGTCACGCGTGATTGGGCAATCTCCCTGGAATGGGCGGGATTTGTAATCGCATGATATGCGGTTTGAATTGCAGACTTTCCCCCAAAAATGACAGAGTTCAAGGAACCAGCGTATGTTTCGCTCAATGACAATGCAAATATGATTGCCAATCATTTTCTAATCTTCTGCCAGAGACTCCTTTGGCAAGCACCGTATTCAAGAGGAGCATTCCGTTTGAGTTGACGGTGCATTGGGGTCTATTGCAATCCCATAGCCAGCCATCAGTGCCTTGAACTATGGTGGCCATCCCCCCATTTCAAAAGAAGCTGTTCAACTCCGACCAACGGATAACGGTAAACACAAACCTGCAAAAGAAACACAGTGCACGAACGAATTTTGATCAACAGCCTGCAACGTTGACTGCACGCATCGAGGAGCCAAGAGAAATATTGCATTCTGTGAATTTTAGGTTTTGGGAACTTTTGCCTCAAGGGCATTCGCCTTGCATCACATCCCGAGATTGACGCAAGCTGGCGAATTAAGAGATCATTAAAGACCCCCCGGATCCACTGTGAAACATTTGCCGATTACAGAATCCTGAATGAACTATTCATTGTTGGCATTCATATTTCTGATGTTGCTCTTGAAATTCATCGGTGGAATTTTAAAACTGGCTTGACCGTTCGCCCAAATGGCAGTTGACCGATCGATCAAATGGCAGCGTCTGTTTTTGTCAGATACGAATAGGCCCAGATCCTCACCGACAGACTGTTGCGTGATCCGTCCGATCCAAAGATGGCCGAATGTTTCCCCTGTCATAAGGCCTATAAACCTTCACTATATTGGCCATCTTGCACGGGCTGTATGCCATGGAGCGGATTTTATGGTATAGATATCGAAAACAAGTGCTGGATTCTGAAGCTATCCGAACCGTCTGGCATCCAAAGTACATCATCATTCGAATCTATCTTCGAAATGTCACCAGGAAGTTTGAAACCATCCGTCTAGAAAGTTACCTGTCATGTATCGGAATTGCCGTCTCTCGGAAAATATTTTTTTTTTCTTTTGTGCTTGTAGGACTATAAACCGAAGTCTTGTTTTGTTTGTTTTTTTCCTTCGTGTTGTGCCATTTGCTTTGATTGCATCGCAGAAACATGTCAACATTCATTCTCCGACAGTCCTCGACCACGCGAATTCCGGGAAGGGCAATCTAAAATGTGCAGCCAAGGAAGTGTCACCGAAAGATTCTTCAGCCAGATAGCCCGTTATCTTCATCCCGTTTCCCCCACCGTTTTGTTGGACCATCACTATGTGAGGTTTCTGTTTACAAATACGTTTTTTCAGCACAGACGGAAATGATCCTTTCGGAGCATTTTGGAACACATTGATGCTTTCCTGATGGAATACTGAAAATATACCGAAAAGAACACTTTCCTCCAAGCCTGTGTTCAAAAAGGTGCTCACATAAAGCCTGCCAATCGGAAATATCTTATTTTCAGTCTAGACATACACGTACATACATGAGGGCAGGGACAAATCGATGTTCTGCTTGGCCTCAAGAACAAAATTCCTCTTTACCGTTCCTCACAGCTGGACTGGCTCTTGGTGTTTTCTCCCGTGTCATGGTATGCACATATTTTTAGCTCTGCAACTGAAACCTCGTCTAAATTCTTCTGTAATGAATAAAGACTCCGCTCATAAATGCTTTGATGCTCCCTCTTATATGACACTATAACATTTAAAACAAGCTTATCTTTGTCGCAAGAAGCAACTATATGTCAATGGTCCATCGTATTCTGGAATGTTGACGTGCATTGTGGAACCTCTATATTCCGAGTCTGTACCAAAAGTCCTCGAACATAGATTACTGAAGTACTGGTTGAAGCAGGGGCCATCTAATTTTAACAATGCTTGGTGTTGACTTCCCGGCTTACACGAGTGTCAAGATAGTTTGCTCAGCACATGTTACCATTAGTTCTAAATGGGTCAACAATGAACTCCAATGTTCGTAGAATTTTGGCAAGGAGCAGAACATTGAAAGATGTATCCAGTTAATGCCCTTGATAAAGTTCAGAGTAGAGCTTCATTTGTGATTACATCAATCACACATTCAGCAGCTACGCTCAAGGATCTGGAAGTGCAGGGAGATCGGAAGATGGTCGAAAAATTAAAATCCATTATTGGGAAAAGTTCCAATCGTGAAGTGTCCCTGTGCATTATGATGTCAAAAATAACTGCTTCGCCGAATATTTTATTGGATAAATTCCAATTCTGCAACGGCGTCTTGCTTCTATTGCCTCCTGGTTTGTTTCTTACACCACGGACGACATGCGCAGCTTTTAGACTGTTTTCTGTCCCGCACGATATTTGTTTTCTCGTTTCGCTTTTTTAACATTGATTTCGCGCAACCTGCTTTTGTGGATGGTGCTGAGGGCAGACCCCAGATGTGCCTTTCATTAATTTGAAAATGCACGATAGCGTCTTGGTCAATGTACCGGCTCGAATCTCACCCAAAAGGGGGCCAAAAGTTATAAAAAATGACCATTATTGATTTTTTTGTATCAGAATAAAAAATTTACGAATATAAAAAAATTATCTTTCAAAAAAAAATGGTGAGGTGCTGTCACAAATCGGCCGCTGGAGAATGATCGATTTTTATACTTTGCAAATCGCGGACCGAAGCGTTTTGTGAATCTCTAAAAGTGCGCGGAATTTAGGTCATAAACGGAAAACCCTTTAATTTGGGGC
>JASGXE010017255.1:0-10333 GCA_030068105.1 Sinentomon sp. SZTP_YWyxl
GGAAATGCAAAAGCAAAACAACAGCAAAAGCAACCATTGAATTTAATTTTGGTACCTAGATACAGTTTGTCAATTTTTATCATTATATCAAAAATGGAAAAAAACATCAGGCACAGGCATCAAAATTGAAAAATGAAGCAATCGAAAGAAAGCAATGAAAATTAATCTCCACAAACTCTGCAATCAAACTGAAATGGGGCCCCATCATTCCTTCATTTCAAAACAAATGCAAAATGCATTCGAGTAAAGGTGTGTTTTGTTTAAGAACAAAAGAAAGGAAAAATCTGACCAAAAGTCAAATTAATTGATTGAAGGGAAAGGGTATAGTAGGTACATCGCCATCCAATTTCTAACAAAAACAAAAAAGTTCCTGATTTTTTTCAGGGACTGTGACAATCTGTATTTTGTAAAAATATTTTGTGACATTCTTTTATTTTCATTCAATTTTAGGCCTATATTTTTTACATTTTTAAAATACTTTTACATTTTACAAAAAGTATTTTTTTCAAAATGCAGAGTGTCCTTCAGCACTGCTACTTTTAGCCTCTTCTGTTAAGAAATGCTGCAAAAATGCAGGAAATAGATCAAAAATGCACATCTAAATATAGTCCAAATAAATTCCTAAAAACAATGCCTGTTGTGATCAGTTTAGGAAAATGAGAGAGCAGTCATAGTTTTTAAAACAATGATTGTTTTAAGAACACGGCTATGGAGCATTTCTTAAAAGTACGAAACAATATTGGTTCATTGACGCACCTGTATTTCTCATTTTCCCAAACTGATCACAACCGGCATTGTTTTCTGGATGAAAAAATTTCCCACTTGTGACGACAAATAAAAATCCCTTCTGAGAGGCTTCAAGGTTGGCTGGATTAAAAAACAAAAGTCTTACCTGCAGGTCGAACCGTTCGCTTCAGGTTCAGCTTCTGGCAAAGAGCTGTCCCATGGTGATGCAATTTAGATGCCACAAACCAACGCCACTACAGCCAGGTGCTATTCACAAAATTCACAAAACTGATGCATCTTCAATTATGCAAAATTCCACCTTCAACAAACACAAATTCGTCTTTTCATTCATGTCAATGCCCTGAAATGTTGCCTTTAGCTGGTTGAAAACGAAAATGTGAGCATCCGTGTACCTAGGTACCTAGAGGGAATAATGTAAGCAAATGCTAGAAAAAAAAAGGATGGCAACACTTCCATAGTACCACTGCCTCTGCCACTCCTGAATCCTGAATGAAGTGGCAGCAGAAGAAAATTTGGTTATGGTCAGTTCACCTGAGTCCAGGGTGGGTAAATTGTACGTGTGGACACGCATAAACGTGACGTATACGTACAATATGTGACATATTGTACTGACGAATAATACGTGCATAAAATGTGCACAAATGACATAACCCAACAATGGGTTATGTCATTTATAAGGGGGGACATTATTGCACGGTCACAGGGAAACATTTTTACAAAAAAAGCTGTACTTGCCGTGCAATTGTGTCCCCCCTTTGGCTTCTGCAGACGGTATCTACAGGGTGTGCTTTTTCTTTGTCGTGCAATTGTGTTCTCTTCAAACGGATTTCTTTTGCATTTTCGTTGCTATACTTCCTGCATTATTTTTTCTTATTCTGTATCTGTAATTGCGGGCTGAGCAAATCATGGGGTTTAGTCGCTTAATAAGAGATCGCACAGGGAGATCAGGTCAGGTTAGGTCAGATTGGATTAGATTAGGTCCAGATTGTTTTAAGTAAAGGTAAACTGCACAGAGAACCCTAACCTGACCTAACCTTCCCCAACCTAACCTAACCTCACCTAACCTAACGACCGAACCCAACCCAACCCAACTTAACTAAACCTATGCAAAGCGCCTAACCCGTCCCAACCGACTGCCCACCCTCCAGAGAAATTAGGCACACCCTGTGCCGTATGCTGGTGCCAAAGGGGGGACACAATTGCACGGCTAAGGGTACAGCTTTTTTCTGAAAATGTTTCCCTGTTGCCGTGCAATTGTGTCCCCCCATATAAATGACTTAACTCAACGTATAAAACTAAAAAAGACATGTGACACGTGTAGTTTTTCTCGGTGTAGTTTTTCTCGGTGTAGTTTTTCTCGTTATTTTGAGCACATCTCAATGCAAGTGAGCAAGCAGGTCAAAATTAAACGAGAAAAGAGCAGCAACAGAACAATTCTTTATCAACTGCAAAGATAACACAGGTAGCGAGATAGACAGATACCAAACGTTGACAATTTTTATGAGGTGGACCTGACTGTTGCTGCAGCCTTTTCCATACAAAAGAATTGCGATAAGCAGTCACAACTCCTTTTTGTCACTGGTAATGGTGTCATTTTGTTTTGTGGTCATTGTGTTGTCTGAATTTTACACAAGATTTGAAAAGGGCAGTAACCAGCAAACAAATTCCAGCATAATTTTTGTTGGGCATGAATCGGAAAAAAACAATTTTTCTTTTTCAATAATTTCAATAAAATTGTATTGTTTTGGCAACAATAGGATTTGATCCAGATGGAGGGCCAAGACATAATGCTCTTTCCATTGTTTGCATTGGGATCCGAGTACGGTTTTTTTTTTTTTGCATATTCAATCATCCTCTGGTACCTACAGGACATAATCATATTATAAGATCCCTTTCTAAATTTTACCGATTTTTCCACCTTAGCGCAGCAGTAAGGTACTCACTTACTGCTTTAAGGCCGAAACTAGGGGTGTACCGGATATCCGGCAACTATCCGGCGAATTTTTGATATTCGGTGAAGTATTCGGTCCGGCCGAATATTTTTCATATTATTCGGTCATTATTCGGCTCCGGCCGAATAGTTTCAGGTATCCGGCACTCTCACAGCCGGATAAAAAACAGCAGGATGGTCCTCACTGGGCAAAGTCTGGGAGGAAACTGACATTCTGGCAGGAAGTCAGTTATTTTATATGCAGCTCGAAGCCAGTTGACCTTGAGCTTAAAAGTGGGTGGAGTTTGCGTAGATGCGAAATCTGGGTTGGAAGCCCCTCCCACAAGCAAGGCAACAGCTTCTCCCAGCATATAAAAGGAGGATAGCTGGAGTAGAATGTCATTCTGTTAGAAGGAGCAGAGCTGGCAGTTGTTCTGAGGTGAGGTTCAAGTATTTTTGGTGTGCAATGTTCTAGTTTGGTTTTCTTAGAACAATTTTGACTGTGAGAGGCCGCATCCGAGCCCTAAATGGCCTATTCTTCAAATATCCGGCCGGATATTCGGCTCCGGCCGGATATCTCCGGATTTTATCTCAAAAAAATTTTTTCGTTTTCTCAAAAAAGTAAATTCGGCCGGAAAATATCCGGCCGAATTTACTGCACATTGTATCCGGCTGGTATCCGGATCCGGTTATACGGCTTTTTTGCTATCCGGTACACCCCTAGCCGAAACATTTTGGGAAAATACAAAAAAGGATAAGAAAAGTAAATGGTATCTTTTTAAAGATAAAAAAGGGATGTTGGGAATACCTGCTGAAAAAGAAAAATTGCATCTCCGTAGGCCCCCAAAATGTTTGTAAAAATACCAGTAACCCCAGGAGAAGAGAAGTTTGAGACACTGCAATGACAGTGAACAGTGAAGGACATGTTATTTTTTCCATTTTTGAATGAGTTTTATTTTGCACATGGTGTCTTGGATTCACAAAATCTAATGTTGCATCTCATTGTTGGGCATCAACAGAACATCCATTTCTCACTAAATGAATCAAATCAACTGCCCACTCATGCTTAACATTGCTTTGGGTTCCTTGGATTTGGAATTTCGAACATTTTACCTTGAAACACTGTTTGTAAACTGAAAGAGCAAATCAAAGGAGTATGTTATGAGTCGAGTGGATGAAGCATGCCAAACACAAATACAATGTCCGAAACCAATTTGCCGGACACAAAGTTGAATTCTGCAGAGAGAAGGGCTTCTTGAAAGATGGATAAACAGCCAGGGTAGGTGTTTGGAACTGGACGGAGAAATGAACACGGAATGTAGTTTAGTTGGGAAAATAAGTTATTGACATGTTTTAACTCGTGCCATTGGTGAACCATGACTCATCCCGTCCACGTACCACTGACTCTGTTCATTGTGTGCCGATATTAGGCCCAATATGAGCCATTTGAAAACTAAATTGACACAGACAAAGCAATTCCCGGCATTGCTGATCAGATGGGCTGAACCCTACAAAACCATCCCATTCATCATGTGATGGCTGTCCTTTATTTGCCAATTTGTAGCAGACAGACAATCAGCTCTATTCCCCATAGCACCTCATCCCCAGGTTAACTATGTAACTATGTTGGGGGCCACAGGCAGTAAAAGCCATTGGACGTGGTAAACCCCGGTCAGACATGCATCATTTTTTTTGCCTATCGGTGCAGAGAGATTGCGGTACAGTTTTAGAAACCCATGGTGGGTATTGTCAAGAAATGTGGCCACAAAAATAAAAATAAAAGAACACGAACCAGGTCAGGCGACGTATAGATTCCAGCATGGCATTGTCCAGATGGTGACAGTTTGACAGCAGGCTCGGATGAATAGATAACACAACAACAAAGAAATCAATTTGGTCACAAATATATCAATTACAAAGGTACCTACCTCAATTTTTAGTCCATGAAAACATGGAAAAAGGGGAAAAGGCACAATTAGCATAATATCTCCAAGGAAACGTAATGGGGGCATGATCCAAGAAACCATACCGACCTAGGCCAACCTATAATTCGCAAGAAAAATCGCAAAATTGGAATATGTGCTGTTTGCAGTGTTCTGCATCAAATTTTGCAAAAAAAATTGCATTGCAAGCGCAACAATAGTGGGGTTCACGACTTTATTTCTCATACAGTTTAAAAGTTCGCCGTAAAAACGTCTAATTTTCAGGTCTAAATGTGTGATAAGGTGTGGATTGGTAGGTATCTTTCTTCCTATATGAGGTTGTAACTCCAATAAAAGGGCAATTTACCATGATGTTGAGTCAAGCCCCACACAGTTTAAAAACCCAAACCTAACCTTGGTAATGCTAACCTCTATTTTCACAAAAAGTTGAGTTTCCCCACTGGTACCCTTTTCTTTGTCACCCTTTTCTTTCCCATCACATGAACCTTCTTGACTTCACGAAATGACAAGTGGGGTTTTAAAAAATATATCAGCCTAAGTGGGTTCATATTTTATCAATCATCCACGTCGGTGCAAAATGTGGAGGGTTAAGATGCTTTACACAAGTCTGTGGCACTTTTTCTGTGAAGGGGCCATATTTTCGATGTGAATTTTTGGTTTGGTAGCACTTTGCTGTCATGGGGCAACATGACAGAAATGGAAATAAAGCAA
Organism: Sinentomon sp. SZTP_YWyxl; assembly: GCA_030068105.1. Lineage (NCBI taxonomy): Eukaryota > Metazoa > Arthropoda > Protura > Sinentomata > Sinentomidae > Sinentomon > Sinentomon sp. SZTP_YWyxl. Next base: position 5,332 of record JASGXE010017255.1, read on the forward strand.
TTTTTTTCAAATGAGAGGTGTGCGCTGAAAAAGCAGAAATACAGATGCAACAAAAACTTCGCACTTTTAAACAACTTCAGATGTGAAACTTGGAACGCCAGTATGGGCCCTTATCAGAAAAAATGCCACACAACATTGCGACATTTCAAGAGACATTGCGAGGGTAACATCTGAATGCATTGACGTGAAGTGCAGTTCATTTCATTTTATCATACTTTTCACTCACTTTTTCATCTGTTCCACATTAGTTCTTTTTTATCGTTTTGTTTTTCACTGCTGATGCTGTTCGGCTGACCGGGTTGTTGTTCTTTTTTTCTTTTGGTTGTTTGTTGTGCAATAAAGGATGTTTTCACTGTGTACACAACAATCACAACATTGCGCGGAATTTTATGTCAAAAAATAAAGTTATTCACTCAGTTATTGGGAGCAGCAGTACAAAAACAGGGTCTTTCTCAGCCGCAGATTCTGCAAAAACCAATCAAACCTAACCCAACCCGTGGTTCCGCATAATTCGCGAAATGCCATGTCTACCATGGTCCGCCCACCTCACTTCAGAACGCCCCTCAAAACATGAAAATGTCAAGAGGAGGTTCATGTCATCATTTTTGTCAATATTCTGCAGAGACAGAATTCTGGAAAAATTCATGCATTCCTTGAAAAGTGACAAAATCAGGTGGGGCAACTGCCAACCACCGAGGGCCATCCCAAAAGTCTTAAGTATTCCTCCTCATTTTCCAGAAATGTAAATAAAATGAAATGAACTCGCTTGTTCATGAAAGGCCCACCCATTCACTTCTCAAAGTACCCAGTTGCTACTGTGGTCGAGATATGCCTCCCAGCGGTGGGGCAGCGGCATACCAACATCACTGTCACCAGCCTTGTCCAGGGCCTTTTGGGATGCTGTCACAGCATCATTGATTCCATATTCTGACTTGAATCGGCATCCCCTCATAGGCTCTTTCATCTTAGCGAACAGGAAGAAGTCCAGCGATGACAAATTATGAGAATTGGAAGAATTCAACAAGGTGTCCCACTCCCAGTGCGAAAGGCACATTGTCAAGGTGGGAAATTTGTCCTTCCCATCCTGGTTCTCGCCCAAGTTGCGGAAAAAGTACCAAAGTCTGTTGAACCTCTTCTCTTCTTGTGCCTCAAACCAAAAACTTTTTCCTCGATATGCTGCTGCCCTAAAAGAATACCAAACCCACCTTCATAGAGTGGAAGCAAACTTTGTCCAAAAACTCGCAATCAATGACACCATCTCTTCAAAACAATTTTGGAGATTCCATTCCAGCAAGACCTCCACCAAAAAATCACCTTCGCTACTTTTACCCACCGGCACGCAAGGTGAAGTTGGACGAATCGATGCCAAGCCCAGCACATTATTTGAGTTGCACTTAAGAGCTACTGAGGCCCCAGTACACCCAGCGTGGCCCAACCTGGATGCTTTTTGCGTGATGCTGATATAATTTCGTTGGACTCTATTGTCAAAGCACTGAAATCCTCTAAGAACTCTACTTTCTGCACTATTGACTCTATCCCTATGACTTTTCTTAAGAACCATTGTGATGTTTTTCAAAAATACCTCTTTGTGCTTTTCTCGTTATCCTTGGTCCACAACACTATTCCCCCTGACTGGAAGATGAGCATCGTGAAACCTCTTCCCAAGGGTGGACTGGCACTGTCTATTACTTCCTTCAGACCGATTAGCTTGATCAGTTCCTCTGCAAAGCTCATGGAAAAGATTGTTGCAGGTTACCTATACAGACTGCTTGAAGGACAGAAATTCTTCTTTCCTGGGCAGCATGGCTTCCGTTCCAAGTATTCATGCGAATCCCAGCTAACCGGTTTTGTACACGACTTATCGGCTGCACTTGGTGGGTCTAAACAGGTTGATGCCATCTTCATAGATCTTGTTAAAGCTTTTGATAAAGTGTCCATATCAATCCTCATTTCAAAACTTGCCAAGCTAAAGATCCCAGAAAATCTCTTTGTGTGGCTTTCTAACTTTATCTCCGACCGATACTTCCAAGTCCTTGTGTGTGGTGAGTCTTCGGAACCCCTCGCACTATCCAGTGGAATACCACAAGGGTCAGTTTGTGGACCACTTCTTTTTCTCATTTACATAAACGACATGACAGGGAATGTTCGCTCTAAAGTTAGGCTCTTTGCTGACGATGTGGTTATTTACCACATCATCGATTCACCCGATGATTCCGAAATCTTACAGTCTGACATTGACAACATTTACATGTGGTGTGTTGAAAATAGCATGGAGATTAATGTTGCCAAGACTTCTGTCATGTCCTTCAGTTGCACTCCTGCTCTGTGCTCAGACTACCTAGTCGAGGGTAAAGCTCTGTCAAGGCCATCATCAATCAAATACCTCGGTATCCTTTTCACATCAAAGCTTAGTTGGAGTGAGCATATCTCTCAAATAGTCAAACGTGCCTCCAAGCAACTGAAATTTCTCATCAGACATTATTTCTATGCATCCAGAAAGGTTAAATCAATTTTGTATTTCTCTACTGTGCGCTCAATCCTGGAATACTCCACAACAACTTGGGAACCTTATCAACAATGTCATATTGAATCAATTGAAGCCGTTCAACGAAGAGCTGTGAGATTTGTAACAGGAAATTTCACCTTCCAATCTAGTGTTACACTGCTTCGGGAGGAGCTTGGTTGGGACACCCTTGAAGTGAGAAGGCAGCTGCATGGCATCACAGCTTTCAGGAAATGTATCCTCGGTGAGGGTGGGTGGGGGGATTGCACCTTATCTCTCTCCCCAAACAACAATTCAACAAGGGCAGGGACCTGCGTTTCCTTCACCCCTCCTGTTTTATGTAAAAACGTGGATAGGTTTTCCTTCATCAACCGATACCTTTTCTTGTGGAACAAGCTCTTTATCTCCTCTGAAATGGTCCATTTACCTGAGGCAAAATTTCGGTCAATCATTAAGCCTAAACTGATTAAGCCTAAACTCTGAAGCAATGGACGACCTGGCCGGGGTCCGGGGTTCAGTTCATATACACTATTCAGGTTGCGCTCCTACCTAGGCAAAACCCACATTCAGTGGTGGAGCTGATGGAAATGGGCTGGAAGGATCTACTTACCGCTTCGGCGCGAGAACTTCTGGCTCATTTCCTGATGCTCTACCAGCTGATGCCTGCCGGGCTGCATCCCCATGCATTGAAGATTCTTGGGGATGGCATTGCCGCTCCAAACAAGCTGAACTTGTCAGTTTGAAGGTACCATACCACATCTCTCATCTTGTAGAGATTCTTAGGCCTATCCTAGGTGATCACATAGTTTTCCCAGATAGGTAGGTTCTTCTTAGGTTAGGGCATGACCCCCCTACATTTTCCAATAAAAGTTTGGCTCTATTTGTACAACCTTACAAATGTTTAATTTTCTTTTCTTCTTCTTTTTCTCATATATGTCTAAATTGGAAATTGCACTTGCACACGCATTACTGTTCAATTTTTCATTGTGCTGTTTTTGATGATACGACACCGGAATTGACTCAACATTTCCAATGTGATGATTCTCAATCCAACGACCTGTCATCTTGACGAATTGGAAACGATGAAACATTGAACATGGGTATGTGATGCTGTTTTTTTTTTTTTTAAATGCCTCCTGAGATGCTAACAACACTGCATCCCTATTCCCTGATGATGCTATGTTGTTGGATTTTCTTTTTCATGCGCTCCGACTCACTCACTATTGGGTCTTTTGTTTTCTGGCCTCCTTCGTGGCCTCATCGCGTCGGCGATGAGGGGTCGCGCCACTTTTTGCTGCTGGCTGCTGACCCCGCAGCTTTTTAATTAATTTAATTTAATTAATTTCCCACAGGTCCAGAAGCTGAACGATCGCTTTCGCCTTGCGAACCGGTGCATTTTCGTGCAGACGGATGATTCTATCTTCGAGGAGCCCTGGTCGCTTCTTCCTGAAAGCAGGTCGGAGTTTCTCCTGCAGGACCATCTTGCAGGATTCGCCATTCACAGTGGTGCCCAATGGAACAGGGTGATCCACCAAAATACACTGCCAGTCAAAGAAAGTGATGTGCATGACCTTCTGCTTTCTGACTGCTTTGCATGGTTTCAAGTCCCTAATTGTTCAAGCCCCTCACTACCCCCTCCAATTCTCCTTTCCACCTTCCAACTGTGCCATATAATGGTGAACATTGGCCAAAAGTCTCCTGCAAAGTTCGGTTAATTTCGGCCAGAGAATGGTTCGGCAGTGTGAAAATTTTGATCACTGCCCAAATCACTTTTTTGACGAAATTTCAACAACTTCTGGCCACGGCTGTTGACATATGAAGGGGTGGACCGGATAAGGGCATAACCAACACTTTTGTGATTTCGAGAAAAACGCATTTGAAGTTTTGGCCGAGGGCATATCTGCATGGGGGAAAAAGCAAAAAACCCGAAAAAGTTGCACAGGCCTGTCAGATATGCCCTTTGCCACCACTTTGACCTGTTTTGACCTTTAACTTCAGCAAATAGACCTTTAGCTTGTCCTTCTCACTCTGTTTGCTTTTCCCAGACTACAGTCTTCTATTTTCTGACAATCCTTCGATGACAGATTCTGTAGAACACCTGCAGTCATAGTCCGGAGCAAAGATTCTCGCCATTGGTAACACATCTGGGTATTATTATTGCTTGTTTCCTCTCAGCCATGTCTTCATCGAGGTCTGAATATGTTCAGTGTCATGGTAAAATAATAAGTATACAAAATAACATATTAACTACATTTAATATAGCACCCATTTGAAACCCATTCCAGTAATAATTGCAAGCGACGTGTTAAAAATATCCATTTTCGATGCCCGCCGCGTTCTTGAACTTCTAATCAATATGTCCATCATCCAATAACGTTAGAATAGTTTTTAAAAATATTTTTCTTGTTTCCTCTCAGCCATGCCTGCGTGGAGGTCTGGATGTGTTCAGTGTGATGGTGAAAGACTCGCAATACTCATTCAAAAAACGTATCAGCAAGG
>JASGXE010017256.1:0-10600 GCA_030068105.1 Sinentomon sp. SZTP_YWyxl
GGCCCACAATGGACCGCCATAATGAGTGGCCCACAGCATACCACAAGTTAAAATGGCCCACGAATACCAGCCCTCATGGTGGGACCATTACACACCATTACAGGCAGTGGTTTCGATTGGCCCATCGTGCAATTCAGGTCGTGGGCAAGGCCGTAACTTGGATTTTTGCCGCCCCCGGCAGTGGAACTATTTGGCGCCCCCCATTTTTCTTTTGTGAATTTCCCAGCCCCAAAATTTATCTCAACAGAGCAAATCATTAGATTCTTGGAAATACTCTTTAAAACAACGCTGTGTTTATCCCGAAGCCAGGCTTCCAACTGCAGCACAGCAAATTGAAAAAGCTGCATTCTTATGCTATGTGAAAAACTTTAAGCACTGTGATAGTTGTGGAGCTGAATCCGTAGAAAAAGTTGCCCCCGATAACACACTTCTTTAATCTTTACTGAAGAAATCTCAGCCAGTTAGCAGCAAAAACGGGTTTAGATTACTCCAGTTCTGTTGCTTCTTTGGAATGTGCAAACACACTCGGGAAAAATACAGGAACGAAGGCGGCAGAATAAAATGTGTTGAATCAAAATTAAATGCCCCAATTTTGATATACAGTTTCCTGCGAATGCCAAGATTTTGGTCACCGAATGCAAAGTTTTTACTCATGAAAACGACTGACCACCAGACCCCACAGCTGTGTGGAAAATCGATCCAAACCATCCCGGATTAACGATATCAAGCCAGAAGTTCCAAAAAACTCACAAACCGCCAACACTTACGGAGTTGGCAAAATCACTCAAAATTTACATTGGAGTCGTGGCCATCTGTCTCTGAAGGTTCAGTAAAGTGTGCTGGGTTGTGTTACAACAACTCGCGCACACTCAGGTTGCCGTTCATTCAGATCACTTCAAATGTCATAATGCAGCTCTTCGGCCTCGAACATGACAGGCTTGGCAACTGGCACGGATCAGTTGCGTTGACAAACACTCATCGTTTCTACAACAAGATTGCATTGTGTGATCTCTGGATAATTGGGGCTCGCGAATGTGAGGGCACATTTTGTTATAATGAATGGCCAGGTGAAGACCATTTCATCGTTTGGTGATGTCATCCAAAATGTGTTTTTTTCGTATGGGACTGATGTGAGATGCCAAGGATCTGCAGAATTGGCCATCAACTGCCAACCAGTAAGTGAGTCCGGAAGCGCCATTTGGAAGGAATGCGAAAGGATGGTTTCGATATTCCCAGCCTCCACTCTCCTGGTTGGTCATCCCTGGATGGATGGAACTCTTAAGACTGGGATGCCGAAGTTTGGGAGGCAAACTGAAATGGAGTAGCATTATAATAAAAGAGGTCACTATCATGGCGCGAGTCCGCCTATCACCAGATGCCAAGCACAAGCAACTGACAAGAATTGGAATGTTAAAATATCCCCTGCAAACAGGGAATTACTTGATTGCCCACAATCGGTGGCATGTCCTCCTTCAGATATATCAAATTGTATAAACGCACACTGCACAGGGTTTCAGAATTTGCCAAAATTGGAAAAGTGAGTCGCACAAAACAGCTCATTTTGGCGCCCCCACGGCCGTCAGCGCCCCCGGCGCAGTGCCGGGGTTGCCGCCCCCAAGTTACGGCCCTGGTCGTGGACCAAAACATACTCAAACCAATGGCCCACTCAAAATGCTGGAAATATTTTTACTTGGGTTCGTCAATTTGTCAGGGGTGTCTTTCAAGTTTAAAAAAACGTAGAACAATTTTCCCAGACTCCAGGGACAGAGCCACTGGGGTCTGGGAAAATTGCGTCCTTTAAATTGGGCCAGGGAAAATCTTCAGATTCTGAGGGCCAAGCTCCCAGAATCTGAAGAATTGTTGAAATTGTAAGTTCATATTTGGGTGATCGTGAGCGAGAGATCAAATTTCTTACCCGGAAGAGCCAAAAGCACACGTCACAGGGGTAAGCGTGCCGCTGATGGGGCTCGTCAGGGGTCAACTGACCCCTGACGAGAAATACGCTCATGAAATTTGGGGATATGTATTTCTCTGTGGTGAATTTTCCAGAAATTTCACCTAAACTAGCAAACAACCCAGTGATTTCATATCTTTCGTAAGCGCAATAATTGTCCGATATCCTGAACACCATTTGTTGAATCTCGAGGTCTATGCATTTCATTTCTTCAGAGATAGATGCTTGCTATCGGCAAAAGGCGCATTCCACCATCACGAACAAATTCAGTTTAGTCATGAAAAATACAAAAAATGATGAAAAAAACATTGTACCCAAATCATCGAAGGTTCCTCATGAACAAGAGGCCTTGGGGAAAAACTGAATTTGATAGCACATAAAACAACAAGGAGTAAGAAATGTCCCATTTTGAATGCATTTGCATGGTAAAATAGTAAAACAATGCCGCGGACGATGAACAGAGACAGTCATAAGATATCGCTTCCAAAATGAAAAACGCAACGCTCCATGAAATGCCATGTGTCTGAAAATATGCTGAAACCCGAATTGAAAGGATAGAAGAATAGCAAGCAAGCATTAATTTCTAAATCTGAAAATGACGACATTAAAATTTTTCACGCAAACTACGCCAGGTGCATGTCGTACAATTTTCTGTTCCCGCAACAAATGCCTGTGAAGTTTCTCCAAACTTCAGCAGGAAGGAACAAAAATTTTAATTTCTAAATCGACACTCAATTTTGAGTTGGCTATGAAACGCTTCAACAAAGAAATTGCATACGGTAGTCAGAGCCAAGCCTCTTCCAGACCAGACTTGGCGATCTTCCTATTATCGCCATGTAAAAGGGATTTGGAGTCCGGACTCGCCCAAGTTCGAGCTCGAGCTGAGTCCTCTTTTAAGAACGGAAAATTGAGTCGGAACTCGAGTTGCGACTCAGCGGAGACCGAACATTTTTCGGAGTCTCGTTTTAAGAATGAAAAACGCTCGAGTCCGGACTCGCGGAGTTCGGACTCGGCGGAGTCTTGTCTTAAGAATCGGCCCACTATGTCGAAGTCCCTATTAAGAACACATTACAAAAACAGACTACATGCACCAAGTAAAACGTTATGCGACAAAGCAAGCTGCATAAAATTTATAAAGGTATCAGGTATCAAGGTAAAGGTGTCTACCACAATTATATTTTTGTCAAAAATTACCGGTGTGGGGGTTAGAGATGAGAGAGGGAATTTTGAATCTGATCATTGAATACTTTTCCATTTTACATTTATTTTCACAGGAAATGGGGCAATAATCACAGTGGGGCATTAAGAAACTAGTCTAAATGCCCCATTTTTGCATTTAATTTCTCTATAAAGTGAGCAAACCACCTCTAGCGCAGATGCGTCAAGAGACGGCAAGATTGCGCTTATATTGATTTATTATTTCTCTATAAAGTGAGCAAGTGAAAAGTCAAGCATAAGAAAATTATCTTTGCCAATGTCGATTTGCCCGTGTAGATTCCTAGATGATTGCCCAACCATTGGTTCATTTTCGGACTTGTGTCCTACATAGCACAGAAGTTTTACTTCTTTCATAGAATTGGTTGATGATCCCAAATTTTAAGCTTTGGTTTATTCCACATGAAAAAGTGCTTCATTCCAGGTGCAATTTTGCTGATGAAGATGGCCTTCTTGAGGTACCTATCTGTTTCATGTTTTGCGATGCGATGACTGATGTCATAACACATTCCAATTTCAATGGGGTTTTCTTCAATTCCAGGGGAACCTCAGTTGTTGTTTTGGGCTTTGGAAAAGATTACATGTGGAAAACAGCTCCCTTCAAGTGCATCTACTCGTATCTATCATTAGGCAGGTATGAAATCTTTTTGATGAAGTTTTTTCAAGCTTTTCCTGCAAATTCAGGTGGTCAGAACTTCCCACCTCGTGGTGAGGTGGGACATTATCACCACACCTCACCATGAGGTGTGGTCAGAGGTGGCATCACCAGTGAGGTGGGAAGTTATGACCACCTCACCACATGGAACGGTCGAAACAAATTTTTATAATCGACTGAACAATGAGGAGTACTAACTAGAGAGGACCAAACCAGAACCCAATCGGTACCTCAGTCGGTTATAAAAATTTGTATGGGGGCGACTCCATTTCCAATCTCGAGTGATTATTTACCAATGCAAGAGATACAGAAGATCGTGTATTTACAAAAACACTATTTTATTAAGTTCATCATCACAATCCATGAACGTTTCTCTATAAAAACTTGAATTTGGGTGAAATAATAAACAAACTCGTTACACCAAGAAATGCTCTTTATTATAATAAATTAACTAACTTTGGCTTTTTCCTTTCCGACTGTCTCCTCTAAAGTAGAATTTGACTCCCTTGCTCCTGACAGTTTCTTTCGACTCCTGACATTCCACTGTTCTGAAGAAGGGCAACTGAAGACAAGACAGTTCACTGTTATTCACCTGTTCGGTCACTGGGCTTTGGCTAGTTGCAAAAGAAGAGAGAGGTCCACCCCGAAATGTCTGAGCCACTGATTCACATTGGAGTCTAGACGAATGAATTCCAAGGGTAATCTTATTGTGGTAATCTGTTCGTTCACAGGTCTAGGACTTTGGCTAATCACACAGGTCCACCCCCGAATGTTTGAACCACTGATACACATTAGAGTTGAACGAAATCAAAATGGTGATTTCACTGTTTGGTCACCTGTTCCGTCACTGGTCTGAGGCATTGGCTAATTACAAAGGACGAGATCGGTCCACCCCGGAATGTTTAAGCCACTAATGCACATTGGATTTGAGTGAAATCAAATGGTGATTTCACTGTTTGGTCACCTGTTCCGTCACTGGTCTGAGGCTGTTTGCTGATGCGTTCGAGTGGAAAGGTTTGCTGCTTTTAACAGTGCTCCGATTTGTCCTACTTTTCCTACTTTTTGCGATGATGTCCTACTTTGTCCTACTATTCCTACAATTTTACCCTCCGTCCTACTTTTTTCTTTCCGTGTGATTTTTTCCAGCCAGGCAGTTAGTGGAATTGTGGAACAATTGATATTCGATGTGTTTCACTTCTTTATTTTTTACCCATCATTTTTAGGTTAGGTTATATCTGAAACTAATTATTCTTAAAATGCCTGGAGTGACACATTTCAGCCTAGAATGGCTTACACGTGAAGATCCGAATGGACATCTTTTTCTACAGGGTGGTTTTTTAAAAGTACCTATCGCTGATTTTCAGCTTTGCGGTGCAGTATTTTGGCTACGAGTTGCTTTTTTGCTGCCATAGTTCTCTCGGACGAGCAAAATTGCTCACGTGAAGCCTTAGAACACCTGCATATTTTTCAGATTCATGATCAAACTGATCCTGAAGATTTTCATCGGCCTTTAATTTGAAGGAGAATTTTTGAGCATGGAATGAAAATAAAAAATTTCCACTTCCAGAATGCATGACAGAACACCTCCGCAGATCAATTAAACATGGTGTCACCGAATTCATTTGCATAAAAAACCATAAAACAATAAAAGCTACCTAATAAATTCAAGGTCAAAGTTAAACATTGGCATTCGCCGTATCTTCAGCCGCCGCATTTTAAACCGCTGCATATCATTCATCAAACCGCCGCCACTCCATTGCTGTAGCATCTGCCGCATCGCGAACCGCCGCATCCGCTGCATTTCGAGCTGCAATATCCACCGCATCTTAAAGTGACGAAGTACTCGGTTTTTGAGCGACTTATTCTTTGAACGGCTGCGTAATAATGGCAAAAAACGGCACGAGATGAGCGGATGCGGTGGCTGGGGATGGGGCGTCTTGACGTGCGGCGGTTGATGCTGTGACTCAAGATGCGGCGATAGTTGCCGATTGTAAAGTTTAACCATCAATTTCAACTTAGGCCTATTGAATTTTTACACATTTATTTACAAATGTGTAAAAATGCACATTTGACAAGTAATTTGGTCTATCACAGCTCTTATAATCTTGGTCCTACTTTCTTCTGTTTTTGTCCTACTTTTTTTAAAAGACCCGCTAGGAGCACTGTTTTAACAGCATCTTTTCTCTGCGTTTCGTCTAACACTGCAGACACCTGACGTCAACTGAAGAAAACCGTCAATGGAGACATTTTCGAGCAAACAATCATTTCGAAACTCCACTGCTTCAAGCAATGACTCTACTCAAACGCCATGACTCTGTCGAACACTGCTGCTGACCCGACTTTTGTTCTGAGTCTATCTGTCGACTTTCCAACTGTCTGACTCTGGACTGGACTGACTCACTCCATGACTGACAGCGAACTGATCCAAAAACGCCGCCTCTTTCGAGACTCGAAAGTTTCTAATCCTTCTTTGGGAGGTCTCTTCCCACAATTTCTGCCCACACTCACAACGTTTTGTCCCACACATCAACTCTTGATTTTCCTCGCAATTCCCATGCTGAACATATTGTCACTGTTCTTTCAATTTCCTGTTTCCCAGACCATGAAGACCACCCAAACTAGTAGGTATTTCACAATGACGAATAAGTTGGCTGCTTACAATAGTGCTTCATAAATGTCATTTTCCAGCCAGACCAATTTTGTTTGTTGAGTCGGGATGTCCAGTTGACACCTCAAAACACCATTACCCTTCTAAAAGCAGTCAGACTTGATTTTTCGGTAACAGTTCCAAAGTACTGACTACCGCCTCATCCCCGCCTCAGCCGCCTCCGCCTCATCCGCCTCCTCCGCCTCAGCCTCCTCACCGTCTCAGCATGGTCCGGCAAATCGGATGAGGCGGCTGAGGCGGATGAGACGGCTGAGGCGGAGAAATTGTTTTTTTTTTTAATCGCCATTTTTATTTTGGGTATGAAGCGATATGCTATCACTTTCCTGCATAACTGCAGACATTAGCAAATCGCTACGGTGAAAATATCAGGACACATTTTGAGTTGTGCAAATTAGGCCCTCACAATTCCAATCCAAATGGAACTTTATTAATGCACCCCAATTTGTTTAGGTTTTTCAGCTTCACAATCAGACACTAATCATTGAATTCTTTTTAGGTGGGCGAAACTAATGTTTCCTTGAGGTGGGTTGAAGCAATTGTTTTCATGAGTTGAAGCAATGTTTCCTAGGAAGCTGAAATCAATGTCTCTTTGAGATGAAATACTATTTCTCTGAGATCAACCAATTAATCGTCTGTCTGAGAGTTGGAGCCATGTGGGCAGCAGAGCAAAATGGCCATTTCATTCTTCTCTTGAACTTTGGTGAAACTTTGGTCCCATGAGGTTGTCAATTATTGGTGATATGTTGTTCCTTCAAAGAAGAAGCCAGGAGGTGGTGGCTGATATTTAGCAAGTCATAGTAAGCTGCAATGATTGAACTTTGACTCGAGCCTATGGCTAGTTATCACTTACCTACATCAAGCCTAGTCATTCAACCTACATCTAGTCAGCAGCCGCAGGCCGGTGTGCCTCTCGTGAGTTTGGCTGTGAACTCTTCTTCGGCAGACACTAGCCACAGTATATTCTAGTCATCTCCCCGTGCCATGTTCCCCGAATTCCATAGCACGCGCAAGAACTGTTTTGATATCTGGCCAGTAGGAGTGTTGATGAGTTGTTCACCCTGTGGCAGGTCCTCACAGGTGCACCTTTAGGTAGAATAATTTAAGTCTTTACAAGCCGGCCTTTGTTCTGATTCTCGATGAATCGGGGATTGTTTTAATGTGTTTTTTTCATCTGTTTTGTCTCAAGTGTGAACGTGTGGTAAATCTGGATCCCTGTTAAGTTTGATTATCATTGATTTAATTTGTTGATTCTTTGGGAGTTTACAATGTCTGTTGTTGGCTCGATTGATTTTACTGCGCCTTGTAGTTGTTGAAATTAATTAAATTCAGGCCAGTGGTTATTTCTTAAAATCGGAATTCTTTCTTGAGTATGAGAATAGGTTGAGGTCTCATTCTTCCCTTGCTTTCCCTTGGCACGTTCCACGTTAGTTTGCCCATTTTGGTATTGAGTGAACGGACCCTTGGGAAAAGCCTGTGGAAACCCACACCCCGAATAATTGGTGTTTTATCATTCCCTAGGTAGGTTGATTTTTTGGATATTTTGAATTTAGATCTTTTGACCGTTGTTGATATTCTACGAGTGTATTGTGTTCCTGTCACATTTCCCGGTGAAGAGCTTCTGAGGGAAACGTTGTAGAAAAAATGCTCACTACTGAAAGAGCGAAGCCACAGCCTACAACAGCAGAGATTCCGAGGGGATTCCAAGAGCATCCGGGGTGAGGATCCCTTCATGGCGCCCGAACCAAAGTTCTTTTTAAGGACGTGCCAAGATTTGTGCAGGGAAGTTGTTAGGCTTGTTTTGTCTTAATTTTTTTAAAGGAAATTGTGGTTAGGCCATTAGATCAGATGAGTGACAGGCACATTGTTACTGCCCGAGATTTTGGGAAGTTGGTTGATTGGATTTTTGTGGGGGACTCGCAATTCAATAGACTAACAAGGAATCTTGGGTTTTCCTCAAAATTTTGTATCCCGAGAGTAAAGATTGAAAGGCTGGAAACTTTGGTGCGTGAGAAGAGCAGGCACTTGAGGAACAAAAAGGTGGTATTGTTGATTGGGACCAACAACATTATTAAAAATGAGTCATCTGATGTTATTATCGATAAGTATTCTAAATTGTTTGCATATCTGAGCTCTCTGGTTCAACAACTGATTCTGTTGGCCATTCCTATTGTTGCATTGCACGGAGACACCAAGAGGAATATTGCTTGTTTGAAGGAGGTTAACAAACACATTAACTTGTATGCCCAGCATCCAAATGTGAAGTTCTTGAACACTTATTCGTTGACATATCAAAAGGAAAAAATTCAATTTGTCCTCTTTGAAAGAGAATTTAAGCGAGGAAAGCGGAATGGAAAGGTGGATCTTATTCATTTAAACAGGTTGGCACATGAGCTGATTCTGAGAAAGTTGAGTTGGATGATTGATTAATTTTTCATGGAGGTGCTTTTTCTCAGTTTGTTCAGATCAATTTTTGGGAATTTTCCTGTTTGAATGAATAGAGATTCGGTTTCCACTGTTTAGCATATGCAAAACTCTGAATCTTGCTGAAAAACTCCAGGTAGAGCGGTGAAAAAGCCGGTGAATTATTTTCCAAAGTCGAGCTCTTCTGCTTTAAAAATGAATACCAACACTGGTGTGTTGGATGAATCTGGTTTTTCTGGAGAAAAAATGGGTGCAGATGCTGTTAGACCTACTCGGTCAGGGAGTGGCAGTGATGTTGTCTCTGGTGTTGCCCACACTGTTCAAGAGAGATCAATGGGTCGTGATGTTCTTGAAAAAGGGCCCACAAAAATAGATCAAAGTCAAGTTGTGGTGAACCATTTGAATGCCTTAAATAAGACTGTGGCTCAGTTAAGTCAAGCTCTTGGTGATTTGAGGAAGGAGTCCAGGGGCAGCATTGACTTGCTTGCTTCCGAGGTTAAGGGCTTGCTCATGAATGGGCCTGATGCATACGTGGGGCAAGATCGAGAGAATCTTGAGAATCAAGGAGGCGTCGCAGAGAGTTCGGTGAAAACGGATGCTTGTAGTAGCACATCTTGTGATTCTAAATCGTTTGTCATACCTTCAACTCGTGCATTTAGCAAAAACATCGCAAAAAATGCCAAAATTGATTTTCCATTTTTTGATGGTATGCCAACTTCCTCCCCCATCAATTTCATTTGTCAATTGCAGCTGTTGTCCACTTCTCATTGTGTTTCTGAAACTGAAGTTCTCAATAACATGCAATTCATGCTTGGTGGAGATGCACTTACCTGGTTCTCATAAAACCGAGTCAGCATTTTGGATTTAGATGCATTCAAAAAACAGTTTTTGCAAACCTTTTTTTCACCAAACTACTTTTCTAAACTTTTGGAGTTGTGGTATGCCATGAAGCAGAAGTTTGATGAATCTATCTTGCATTATCAGTGTTAAAAAATTTTCCGTGAGTCACAACAAAACTGTGGACTTGACCTGGTGTGCAGTTTCGCAAGGTAGATCAACAATTTACTTGGCCTGTGCTTATTTATCGCCCTCCTGCAGTTCAAATGATTTTAATGAGTTCTGCAACAAAATAGCTGACTTTTTTCAAGATTTGCAGCCTTACTGTCCTGATATCATTATTGCTGGCGATTTTAATTCTCCAAACATACATTGGGATAGACAGGAAAACTTAGTCCTCAAACCACGTGAGCAGAAACTTCTCGACCTGGCAACTACCTTCGGTTTGGAACAAGTTGTTCACTTCCCAACACGAATATGTCCCAATGGCGGCAATAATTCAACTCTTGATCTTATTTTTTCAAATGTAAGTTCTATTTTTAGTGATATTGTTGCCCTGGATGGCATTTCTGATCACTGTGTGGTTAAAGCAAATCTCTGGTTCCCCGGAAGCTGCTTAAAACCAAATGCTAAAAGAGAAATCATTGTTTCAGACTTTGAGAAAGCTGACTGGCTTGGAATGGACAATATCCTTTTTGATTGGTACCCCAAGCTTATCAGGCTATCCTTGAGCGAGGACCCAAACACAACAGTGAATCTCATCACCCAAATCCTTCGAGCTTTCCAAGACTCTATTCCTGTCCGTAGGGTAAGGCAAAACTGTTTGTACCCATGGGTAACCAAAATGAAG
>JASGXE010017257.1:0-10000 GCA_030068105.1 Sinentomon sp. SZTP_YWyxl
GCGGGCTCTGAGGCAAACAGAATTTCCTGTTTGTTATGTTGTTGTTTTTTCTTATATTCTTTGTTTTAATTACCTAATTTTTATACCATTGGCTATGCGTTGAGGAATTCGCCGCCGTATTGGACTTGCCCTTTGCAGGGACATGCACATTGTGCAGTCAGCCAGGGCCCCAAAAATTATTAACGAGTCGATCATGAGATCCATCCATGGGCACCGGAACATCAATGGCGGGAAAAAGATGACAATCACCGCGAGCAACCTGAAAATAACGTCGGATGCCGCCAAAAACACGAAAAGAGTGCATCGCAAAAAAAAAGCCCATACGTGCACAGAATGGGATAAGGGGAGGGGGAGGGAGGGGTGAGGGAGGGAGGGGGGAGAGTGAGGGAGAGGGGAGGGAGCGGGAGAGAGCGGGAGAGATGCAGATCGAGTAAACATTGGAGTCAGGGTCAGGGCTCTGTTTATCTCGAAACTGTTCGACTAAAATGCTCATGGCAACCGGACAAATGAAGACAATGAAATGGTTTTGGGAGATGACGATGGTTGCCGCAAAGTGGACAGCGCAACCATTGTGAGGAAGTGAACCGTTGCGATTGAGAAATTGATTGCGATGAACCGCAACTTGGTTTTTCGCTTGGTCCTGGGGTTTTCGTTTGCCTGCATCCTTTATAAATGCCTAAAAAATAAATGCCTTATAAATCCTTTATAAATGAATGAACTTGGAGACTGAACGCCCCCGTAAGGGGCGCAGCCCGCTAGTTAAAACATGTTTACAAATCGTGGACATTATCCATAGTCAAAATGGTCAAATTGTACACATGTACAAAAATTAAAACGGAGTAAAAAGGCCAACTGAAGAGAGGCCAAACGCAGAGAGACAGAATAAAATAAATAAAATAAATAAATAAATAATGGTTCCAAATCCTGGAAAATGCAACTGGATCGAATTTCACCGCAGGTTGGCTGCCAATAATCCAGATCCAAATTCAAGCACGGCATACTTCCTGTCTGGACAGTCTATTCCACAATCCGCCATTGTTAAATACCTCGGTGTTCACATAGACAGTAAACTTTCCTGGAGTCATCACATTGATACCATCGTTTCAAAGTCCAAAAAATCCCTGGGGTATATTTATAGGAATCTTCGCCATGCCTCTACAAAAGCCAAGCTTCTTGCATACAAAACTTTTGTCCTACCCCAATTAGAATACGCCTGCGAAGTATGGGACCCGTTCTTAGTCTGTCACATTTCTTCATTGGAGCGTGTCCAAAGGTTGGCAGCGCGAATGATTACAGCAGATTTCAGACGTGAAACTAGTGTCTCAAATATGCTTTCCACCCTTGGTCTGGAGGCCTTGTCTGAGCGACGGAAATCAAGACGTCTGGCCCTTTTCTCTGACATTCTGTCAGGGCGATCCACGCTTCCCCTTCCACTTTCATTCTCACGCATTGACACTGCGCGACGAACTCATATCAATATCCATGTACGAGCAACTCTCATACGGTTCAACCCATATTTTAATAGTTTCTTCCCCAGGACCGCGAGAGACTGGAATTCCCTTGACCACCAATTTGTACCATAAACTTTCCAAACTCTTCCCGAATGTGAACACCGTGGCCCTTTCACTCATTTGTGTCAATTTCGTTTACTGGTCTTTTTGGCTCACTATTTTAATTTCAATTTCACTGTCTTAAAGCTTAAGCTATTCTTG
Organism: Sinentomon sp. SZTP_YWyxl; assembly: GCA_030068105.1. Classification (NCBI taxonomy): domain Eukaryota; kingdom Metazoa; phylum Arthropoda; class Protura; order Sinentomata; family Sinentomidae; genus Sinentomon; species Sinentomon sp. SZTP_YWyxl. Next base: position 1,713 of record JASGXE010017257.1, read on the forward strand.
TCTTTTTTAGTGTCGGCTACATTTTACTGTTTGACGTGTCTTAATATTTGACTAGATGACAATAATAATAATAATAATAATAATAATAATAATAATAATAATAATAATAATAATAATAATAATAATAATAATAATAATAATAATAATAATAATAATAATAATAATAATAATAAACTGATGGACAGGCATACATATAGATGGACAGTTGAACAGTAAATCAGAAAAAAAAACAAGAGTAGACAAATATACACACAGATTTACCTCTTGCCATCTGTCAGGCGATCTTTGTCAGAACTTTTTCCTTGACCCGGAACCCTACGGCTATCTTCGGCTTTGCAATGTTCGCTTCTGAAGCTAATAAATTTTATTCGTCAACTTCTCTTTTTACGAATAGACATTCATTCCGGCCGTCTTCTTAATTCTCTGTTTCGTATTCCTGGGATATCAGCACTACCTCTTTCCGCATCAACCTCCAATGGCAATGACGTTGAGTGATGTAAGTGACGAAACGTAAGGTGGTCTTTCACGTTTTTCTCTCTTCGATGTTATTGTCAATTTGGTCTGAAAAGATATTTCAGCTTCACTTCGCGGAAATCAACACCAATTACCACCCTGCTCTGTAAAACATTTATTTCACTGATTACTAGACAATTTCGCTGAATTGATCAACTTTGATCGTTCAAGAGTACATCCTCTCATTTTTCTCGCACAGGGCTTCAGAATGGATTTGTGAGATCCAAGAGATTTTCAGCACCCCGGATATGCTGTTCGACCTTCTTGGTTATTACTTGCCCAGTTTCAGCTCCTTATTTTGTAAATCCTATAGATAGGAGACCTATTCAAGCGCGAATCTATGTTTTACGTACTTTTCAGCAATCATAGTCTTGTCAGTGCAACACAACATACACAACATTGGTATATGCCTTTTGTCCATTTAAATTTTATCGGGGCAACAATCACAGTGCAGTAAATTCGTATGATCAAGTTAAGAATCTGACGTTCTGTAGAAACTCTTGCCTTTTGCAAAAATGCCATCAGTACAAAATTCACCTTACATTCAAGGTGTTCTGTAAAAAACACTCAATCAACTACAGTGTTACGAAATTGTAACTGCAACGAAGACCCCAAAGGAACTGTATTCGCATAGTCGCAAAGCTTTGCGACTATGCGATAACAATTTGCAATTGTGCCGCCGACATTTTCTCCTGAATACCGAGTTCGAGCAAACGGCGAGATTCAGTTTTTGGCCACACAGCTCCTTCGTTCCCCCGCATTATTTGCAGCTGTTCCGCCGCCATACTGGTTCATGTGGCACGCCACCTTCAACTGAAATTATAAAAGAACCATAGAACGATGTCGCGTTAAAAGTGGCTCCTTATCATCCTTTATAAATCAATTCTCCTTTGGTAACAAGTTCTGCTGGTGTTGGTGCGGGACTGGTTAGAAGCTCCGTTATTGTCCAAAAAATAAAGTTCTCATTGGAATCCAGTCGCACCAACATACATAGTGCATTTCGTTTCTACACCGCCGCATTTTTGTTGTCGCAATTTCATCCGAGGAAAAACCTGAATTTTTGTAATGTGCTGACAGAATTTGATTACCAATAGGTATGCAAAATGTTAAGATTTTGTAAAAACTTATCTCTGCAGAAATAGGAGTTCTCCTTTTTCTCACAGAAGTTAAAATCTGGCAATTCCATGAAGCTTTATTGTAATCTGGCACTTTTGTTGCAACTGCCTGCATGAGAGTAAAAAGAAAGAAAAAAGTTTCGAAAGCAACATTTAAATTGGAATAATGCATTTTAGGCCTGTCTGTAAGCTAATCCGTCGTCACTGTACCTTGCCCTGCACACTCGTTGACTTTTATGCCAGATATTATTGAGACCAGGTATAGGTGTATGTTGGCCAAATTTCGTCAAGGTTCCGCTCAACAATCAATCTCATTGTTCTTTTCTTTGTTTGCCAAAAATTATCAGAAACATACATTTCGAGCAGGCCTACAGACTATCCATTTTTAGCAATTGTTTTTAGTTTTGTTTCCCCTTGATCTACAAAAAAGAAACGGGCAATTTTTAAAAGGTAATTTTCTACATTTATACATAAAGCATTTCAATGATCCCGTTTCGATAGTGTCTTCGGATAACTCCAGCTGGTCGAAACGGTTGCAAAGCAGCTATTTGGCATCATTGGGCCGTTCGATTAAACTCACATCACCAGAGGCGATCAATCGATTTATCATCAACAAGGTATGACGAATCCATATTTTCACTTCAGCAAAGTGAGCGATTTACTTCAGCGAATTGAGCAAGTTTCACTTCAGCTAACTAAACAAGCTTCGCTTCAGCGAAGTGAGCAAGTTTCACTTCAGCGAATTGAGCATCTCTAGCATGTTTCACTTCAGCGAAGTTAGCAATTTCAGCGAAGTGAGCAAATTTCACTTCAACGAAGTGAGCAAATTTCACTTCAGCGAAATGAGCACGTCTCACTTTAGCGTTGTGAGGAAGTTTCACTTCAGCAAAGTGTGCAAGTTTCAAAGAACAAATGATGAGGACACGTTTTCGCCATTTTTGAGGCAATTATCTTTGCTAAATTTTAGGCATGTGGGAAAATTGCCACAAGTCCAGTGGAAATTCATCGAAATGTGTCAGGAATTCGTGGCATTAAAATTGTCTCTTTGGTATGATCGTTTTCGCCACTTTTATGGCAATTTAACACCAGATTATTTTCAGTGGGGGTATATTTTCGTGCCCACGGACATGAATGACGCTTATCTGGTTTTCACAGGCATGAGTGAAGCTTTTCTGGTTTTCCCAGGCATAAAGCATTAAAATTGCGGTTAATCTTTTGCAACGTTATCCATGTTATGATAAAGCCATGCGAAATATAACCCAATGGAATTCCCAAGGTTATGGTTCGGCATGCCAACATAAATTTTTATGTCGTTGGCTGTTATGAAATCCAAAAATTTTAGATGCTGCGCATGCGTGCTCTCGAGCAGTTAAAAATGAGTTGCAAAGTGTAAGTGGCACTTTTCTCGTTATGATGCCGTCGCGCGCTGCCATCATCAAAGAGACCAGATCAGATTCTGGCACATTTCAGTCGAGCTCGAAACTGGCACATCTTGATTTCCAAAAAAAAACTTTATTTTATCCTTTGCATTATCCGTGAAATCGAGAGTCTATCTTTCACCATCGAGTGGGCTTTATTTTGTTGATGGGAATCAAAATTTCATCTTGGTTCTCCCTCGGGGGTGAAAAAAAACATTCCTGAGGGTGAAATCACCCTGGTCTCTTCAGGCCAGCGAATGTTGCAGTTATCACGACAGCAGTTTTGTCATCCACAGACCACAGAACACATAAACATGGGTTAGAGCATAAAACGTCTTGGACAATCACATAGGTCCACCATGTGAACTTGACTTTTGAAGTTGGGGATTTTTTTGACTGGGAAGGGAAAAAACCGCCCTTGTCTCGCGGCGCGCAGAGCGCCAACTTTCGACTTTCGAATGCTTCTGCAGTAACACCTCAATTTCTCCCGCTTCCCCATTTTTATCTCCATCTAGAGCTTAGAAGATGCATCATCTGTTGCACGTGAGTGCATATCATCGGCCTCCTTTCAGACCAACGAAACGGATAATCGAACGGTGATCACGGCCTGGTTCAGCGTCTATCCAATTCACGGTATACCAATTTCACTGAATCTTGTCGACCAAGCGATAATGGATTTCATCTTAAATCATGATGATAAATTCAATCATTACAAAATTAGAACCATAAACCATCCTATCAAGACTGAACAGGCTGCCAGCGTAAGAGGAATTAGCCAATTGCAATTCTAGAATATCTACTGATTACATGTCTTTAGTCCCAATTTTCTTTGCAAAAAGAAGATGTTTCTGAACGAACACATGCAGCGACGCAACGTTATCACCAACAAAACAAGTTACAAGAATCAGAGTTCTGCTGTGAAATCGCATTATCTTCACCAACAACCTTCATGGTATCATTTGAAGATGGCAAATGATATCTTCCTGGGTTGTATTATTCGTTCCGTTTCTGCATTGTCTATCTGCAGACAGATATGGAGGTGCTTCAACGGACACAAAGATTAACAATATCACAGAGTGGCCAATGCCGTGCGCAATTCAAATGGCTTTAATTTCACTTGAATGGTAGCATTTATGCGAGATTACGCGTTCTGGGAATGAAAAGGAAGATGAAATTCAGACATTCATGTTGGCCTCGATGTAAAAAATAATCCTGTCGCAAACAAAGAGATGCGCAATGTTTCGACTTATTTTTTTCTCCCATTAGGAACTCGCTTCGTCGCATGTAAGCATCAGTGGCTACATTGGAATGTTCCTGAGCCTTGGAATGTCACTGAACCATATCCGGATTCATTCTCCTGCCAATAAGCGAAAGAGTTAGCCAATCAAAGCACATTCAGAGAGTGAATGGCTGCAGTTCGTTTGTGTACTGGGCGTCAACATTCCTATTCGATGCGTCCTATTTCTTGCTCCGGCTGGTTTGGTCCTGATGAGCTTGAAGCTCTATAACCAGACTGGAATCAGTGACAACGACCAAATTGGTTAGTGCGGGCGCAGGTTGCCGAAAAGTGTTAGTTCTATGGATCGGGGGACTGGGATAGAACGGACTGAGGCAGAATTGGACTGAGGCAGAAATGGACTGAGGCAGAATTGGACAAAGGAGGGAGTTTTGGAGGGATTTTTTGAAAGTTTTGGAGGGACCTAACTTAACTTAACCTAACCTGACTAACCAACCCGGAGAAATTGGAAAATCAGCTCCACAAATGCACAAAATTCTGCCTCAGTCACTTCTGCCTCAGTTCGTTCTGCCCCAGTCACCGTGTCCCAGTTCTATTTCTGCAGGTGCATTTGCATGGGGCTGCCAGAGATGCCCTGCGCGAACAGTAACAATGGTTTTTTTTTCTTTTCGCCGGAAAGAGAGAATTTATTTCAATGAGAGAATTAATTTCAATGGAAAGTGAGACATCTTTCTTCTGATGTGAGCAAAACGGTAACGTAAAAGAATTGTTTTTTTTTCTTTTGATGCAACACCACCCGTTCCTTCAAATGTGGGAGGGAGAAAAAGCAGTGTCCAGCTGTGTTTTGGCAAAATTGTTATCATTGTTTTGATCCACAATTCCCACTTTCTGTATCTTTAAGGGAAGCAGAGCACCGATGCATAGAAAGCAAACACTCACTTTTTGTGATTTATTTTCTGGTTTTTCTTTCTCAGGCCGAATGTCATTGTTGTTGGCCGCATATGTCTGGTCATCCCTGCCCGCCATCTATGTTTTCTCATTCGTGGGAGCTTTAAAATCACCGGCAAATGGCTTCTACAAAATGGTGGTCGTCAATATCGTCACAGGTATCTGTGGGCTTTTGCCTCTTAACTGCTTCACAAATTCTTGCATTTCATGGAATTTTGTCTGATCAATGAAACATATTCTTCGGCTGCTTAAAATCGATTGTGATGCGATTTTTAGGAGCAATGTCCAAATACAGGGCCTGCAGGCCACGCCAGCAGAGCAAATGGCTCGTTTGTTAGTGGGTGGCATAGGCTGTCATTGTCAACTGTTTTCACTCTGATCTGATTTAGCTACTCGTAGAATATTCATTTCTCCATTTCCTGCCTCCAAATAGAGGTTCTGTCAAGGAAACAACTTTCTGTGAAGAAATGAATTTGAACAAAAACTTTTCCATAAAAAAGAACATATGAGTTTGAATAAAAGTTTTCCATGGATGTTATAGTGTTCCACAGCTCTTTGCTCTTGTTGGAATGTGCAAGCAGGCCTTTTTTGGAGGAGGAATATTTGCGGCAGCATAGACTCTCAACAATGAGCCACAATAATCAGGTTTCATGGAGCTGTTTGATGACGACAGCCTTTTCGTCGGTTTGGATTTCACGGTCAGCGCGCCGAAACCGAAACTCTGTTTGACCTTTGCTTTTTCACAACCAGCTGATTTGTTTGAAGGTATTTTCCTTGCCGCACCGCAATTGTTGTCGTGCTTCGCACGTGGGCATTTTTACCAATCAATGATAAAAACAGCATGCATTTTCCATGCCTTACGAATACACAAATTGCAGCGCTGTTTGTTTGCAAGGAGCACAGCAGCTTTGCAAGAACCGCACCCCAAACTGTTTATTATCTGCGGCACATGCCAACTCAAACTCACCTGCTGTGCCAATTGCAGTGCAATCTCTCTGGAGCACTGCTTCGCAATTGCGTCCAAAGTCCAAACAGACCGATTCGTTGCATAACACGCATGTTTCTTCATTCCCGCCAATTGCAGCGTTCACACGCGCCCAATCTCAAATGCGTTCGACTGTCACAAATGCAAGATCCGTTCTCCTGCGCTTCGCAAACTGCACCGCCGTGTTTGTCTGCTGAGTAAATTGAAGAGCCGTTTTTGTTCATCCTGGGTCACCGCAGCAAGGATGTTACATCCAAATGTTTGTAACACGCATTTTCTTGCGACGAAAGGCCACGGGCCCAATCACCATTCTCAAAGTTTCGTTTTAAATTCCTTCTCAACTACCATTGTCTTTCCCAAAACCAGGGATCAAGTTGTGAAATAATTGTAAGTAGAGGTACGCTTTCATTTACAGTCATTTTACCATAGAGGTGATTTTTAGTGGCCGTCGTGCCCCGTAAAGAGAAGTATGGGTACTCATACCACCTCGAATCCCATGCAATGTAATCCCTGCCCAAATCCAAAAAAAAAAATGTTCTAGCTGACCCATTTTTTGGCAAGAGATGCGATTTTTGCAAAATAAAGTTACGCTAACCCAACTTTGACAGAATGTCCTACTTGATAAACTAGCGGAAAGTTAGCGACCTTTTCCTCTTATCCCACGCATTGTTTTGAAAAACACGAATTTTGCTAATTATTTTTCCAGGTTTTGGATTTACATTGGTGATGATGCTGACGGTGCTTCCAGATTTGAAAATCCCAAAATCATTCGCCGACACTGCGGACAGCGTTTTCTCCCTCTTTCCACCGTACAGCTTGATTGCTGGATTGTTGAAGTTATTTGCGAACTTCCATGCCAACCGGTTTTGCGGTGGACTCCTGATGAAATCGGTTTGTCAACTGGCAAACTTCAACCCAAATATTGGAAATCCATGCTGCAAAAGTTAGTGTTGACGTCAATATGCGAGGATGACTTAGCCGCCTTAGAAACACAAAAATGTACCTAAAAATGTGAATATATCTAGTAATTAAAAGTACCCTCATCGCTATGTGCTGCTGGCGGCGGCTACTGGATGCGTGCCTGTGTTTTCAGAACGAGTCGTTTGTAAACGGTGAAACTGCGAGATTATTATCAGTTTCTCAATCCGTCTGAAATACAAGGTGGACAGAGGTTTCCGTTCGACTGAACTGGTTGTTTGTTTTCACAGGAGATGCTCAAACTGGTGTCCGTCGGCTGTGCGATGCAGTGGTGGAGTGGGATCCTCCATTTGCGGTTGCCACATTCATGCCACAGTCTTGACAACAGAAACTTAAAAAACTTTAAAAACTTTAAACTTGTGTAAGGTTTTCGGGGTGTTCCCCAGGGCTTCTTTTCGCCCACATCAACCCATTCATACTTTGCGCCTTACTCTGGCGCCATTCATACCAATCATTCACCATAACCCACACTGGTGTTCGGTACCCCTGTATGTGTCTGTGGCTTTATTATGTTTCTGTAACTTGCCGCCACTCTTGGACGGACTAGTGTTCTTTTACGTGCATATGGTGAATTGCACACGGGACCACCTTCTTAAAGTCCCTTCCGAAGGACTAGAAGACTTGCCACTAAGTCTCCCTTTCTGTCACTGCAGCCAGAATGGCGCATGACCCAACCCACAAATTCCGACTGTGGCGGGAATCGAACCCACAACCTTCGGATTTGGAGTCAGACCAGCGAACCAACTGATGTGTGATGCGGCCGCGTCGGCTGTTATTCCGGCCAGCAGTTCCACAAGGTCTTGGTGCTATGGTTTGTAGACCTTTGATTTCATGTGGCCCAAAAAGAAATCCAGTGGGTTCAGGTCTTGGGAACATAGATTGGGAACCTGACGGCCACGCTGGTAGCCCATCGCGGTCAATCCAATGGCCGGGGACATCGTACACTTCAACGCAATGAGTTTTGCCAGGGCTGTCGTAGAATTGATGTTTTTCCTGTGGCCTTCTCTTTTTGAAAGCGGATTTATAGGTCAAACATTGTTTGTTTGTTTGGTCAGCCAGACTTATATCCGAAAAGCACTAGCTGTAACATGCTT
>JASGXE010017259.1:0-10682 GCA_030068105.1 Sinentomon sp. SZTP_YWyxl
AAAAGGCGGGACGAGACAGAGAGAAAAAAAAAGAGACGTGAAAATTAATCTCGGGGAGGGGGGAGCGGGGTTGGCACCCCGTGACCACGCCCTTTACCCCCTATCTAATTATACCTCAGCCATCGGTGGTTGGTCTCAGCTAAAATCCAAGCTCTTCTGATGTGCGTGGCTCCACTGCGTCCATTCTCCACCTCACGGACATTCCTGGGATACGCTGGAGTCGCAGCTTTGCTCACCCCCAGTTTTTTACCCTCCTCTCTCGCCCACCCCCTCCCCCGAGCAAGCGAAAATGAATTTCAACTTTTATCCTCAGATCTCACCTCTCATTTTCTCCAGGAATAGAGCACAGAGCGGCACCACTTGATTAACTATCCTATCGGCAGAGCAAACAGTACTTTTGGCAGACTAATGCCCGTTACAACGATAGCAATTTTAGTAATCGAAATTTGCGAATTTTCTGAGAAAAGAATAACTGGAAAAAGGGGACGATTGATGCACGGGTGAGGGGTGAAACTTTGTGGCCACCCTGCACAATGGGGAATGGGGGCATTGGCATCTGTGGAGAGGGGCGGGTTCTGAAGTTTTTGCCTGCTGACTGCAGTTTGAAATTTGAAGCGTGCTTTTCCAAGAAGGCTAACATTAGAGCCTTGACAAATGTGCAGCCACTTATACCTACACGCATCCTGAGGTTGTATAGGCAGAGAAATATTAATGTACCCATGCACGTATCTATTAGCAAATGAGACAGTCGCACCGCACACATCATCACCAGAGGCAACAATGAAATTTTACTAGAACTCAACATCGTAACAAAAATAAAAATTTTCCATTTTCAACGTTTGTCGTTAAAAAAAGTGCCAAGTGCCACTTTTTTAATGCGTGGTACTTTTATTTCTACATGAACAATGGAAAAACAGTTAAGTGGAAACAATCAACGGAGTGGCAAAACTCTGATTTGCCCAAAAGTTTTTGGCCACGGAAAAAATGTAAATTTGTCATTTTTTTATCTCTGAAACATTTCACAACTCTAATCACGGCTGTCAAGACTTTATCGGAAATTATAATTCAGAATAAAGTGGTGACACCCGTGGTTAGAGCAAGAATAAGTTTATAAGCAATAAAATATGATAAAAAGAGTAAAATTGCCAGGTTGATTGCTTTGCTGCTTGTTGTGTCGAACGTTGGAGGGTGGGGAGAGTTTTTGGACTATGTAGAACAGCCCAATTATAATTCCCGCAATGATCATCCATACAAAATAAAGCTGTTGAGTTTCAAAAGGGATGTGGGGAAATATTCCTTCAAGGCCAGGACAGTAGCTGAGTGGAACCAGTTACCTGAATCCACTTTCAATCTTCCCCTCAGTGTCCCTATCTTTCATCACCGCCTCGCTAAATCTTTTTGATGAATCTTTTGAAATGTTTGTGTTGTTATTTTTATGATTCTTGAAGTTGACATAAATTTTTGTACTCAATTTGATAAGGGGTTCGCCCCGAAATAAACAATTCAATTCAACAGAAAATTGAAAATTGTTGCTGTGGCCACAGACATCTGGGCCACTCTGTATCTGCAAATGCAGTTCCGACACAGCGTAGAGCTAGAAACTGTTTCAAATCACAAACATTGATAGGCAAAACAGCTAATTTTCATTTTTGTCATAGCCAAATACTTTTGGGCTACCCTACCAAAAAAGTTAATTTTTATCATCACTTCGAATGTCTATTGCTGCAACGACCAATGTGATCCTGTTTTTCAACCAACTGGCAACCAAATCTTTTTCAGCAAGAAGGATAAATATTGTAAGCTCCCTTTCCCTTACGCACGTAGCGCGTCCTGCGAAGCCCTGTGTAGCCTGGGCCTAGGGTTCGGGTTGCGTTTTCTGCTCTGTGCTATGTGAGAAACGAAAAGAAATGCAAACAGAAAGAAAGAGAAGTGTTTACTCAAAAGCTTTTGCTTTGAAGAAGTATTTTGAAACCAGCAGAGATAGAGAGAGAGAGAGTGGACAGGGCAAAGGAGAATTGGGCAAAGCCAGAGGTGCATGGGGGAAGGCGGTAGAAGAGTCAGTCCCAAAATGGCGCCGGTTGGAACGGGGAGAAGAAGAAATGGAGGTCTTTTGGGGAGGGGAAGGGGAAGGACGTGTTGAGGTTCGTGAGGAGTTTGTTCGGTTCATATCAAAATCAAATTTGCCACCACAGACGAATAAAATATGAAGATCGGAAATCAAGATCGGCCTTGGATTATTTTTCACGGACTGGGATTATTTTTTACGGACTTGGATTATTTTTCACGGACTGGGATTATTTTTCACGGACTGGCATTATATTTCACGGACTGGGATTATTTTTACGGACTTGGATTATTTTTACGGACTTGGATTATTTTTCACGGACTGGCATTATTTTTCACGGACTGGGATTATTTTTCACGGACTGGGATTATTTTTACGGACTTGGATTATTTTTTACGGACTGGGATTATTTTGTACGGCCTCGGATTATTTTTTTACGGCCTTGGATTAGTTTTTACGGCCTTGGATTATTTTTTACGGCCTTGGATTATATTTTTACGGCCTTGGATTATTTTTTACGGCCTTGGATTATTTTTGCGGACTTGGATTATTTTTTTACGGACTTGAATTATTTTTTACGGCCTTGGATTATTTTTTACGGCCTTGGATTATATTTTACGGCCTTGGATTATTTTTACGGCCTTGGATTATCTTTTAACGGCCTTGGATTATTTTTACGGACTTGGATTATTTTTTTACGACCTTGGATTATTTTTTACGGACTTGGATTATTTTTTTACGGACTGGGATTATTTTTTTACGGAATTGGATTAAACGTATAACTTGAATTACAAATATACAGCCCGTGGATTTTTGAAATCTGCGCCTCATATTGCTCTCGCAATGCAAAGTGCAGATTGATGAATCCACGAAAAAGTGACAAAAATGTGCTACCACAATGCAAATGGGCAAAATTGGGTCTCCCTTCGGTCGTATGCACCAAAGCCACAAACCCTAACCCAAACCCTAAGCTTAAAAAAGTCAATTCCACATTTAGATGCACCTTTCTCGACGATGGAAAGAGAATACTGTTTTGCATAGAAATCAAATTTTCCAACAGAATTCTATGTATAAATTTTTTATTTATAGAAATCTGTTATTTGATTTCTATGCGCAACAGTATTCCTTTTCCGAGAAAAGTGCATCTGAATATGGAATTGACTTTTTTGAAGCTTTGGGTTAGGGTTTGTGGCTTTGGTGCATACGACCGCTTGTGTTTTCTAAAATCGCGTCGGTTGTATACAAGTAGGTGTTTTGGAAAAACAAAAGTGCCCCACCGCTACAATATCGAAAAGGAAAGACTTTAATTTCTACTGCGACATTTTCCCAACCTTCAGGACGTGAGTTAGGTGTTTCGCCTTTCCTTTTTCCAAATTAAAGCTAACCAAACTGCAAAACGAACCCCAGCACCCACTGCCTCTCATTGTCAACCCATTGCTTGGTGTCCATCTACAACGGGCCCGATAACGTGTCCGAAGTTCACCTGTCCACGCATGCAGCTGGTGATTATGATTATGGCAATTAAAATCTTTTTTTTCTCTTTCTCTTTTGGATCGTTAGAATTCGTGCGCTAACGTTCACTCTCCTTGGCAGATTGCTTCAATGAGCCAACCGCTCCAAAGACGGATTTGAAAAGCAATCATCATATAAAGGGTGTCCGGCGAAAATGGAAACGAAAAACACTGCAAGCAAGTGGCCGTGTCCAGTGAACAGACGTAGCTCTGCTTTCGAACACCTGCGGTGCGGTTAGACTCCGCTTATCTGCAAGTTATATCTTGAAAGTTTTCAAAAAAGTTTTAAGCGTTCCGTCTGTGTGTGGATGACGCGTCAATAATAAACATCCACTGTAACTTTGGCAAATGCAATCGCAACAGGGTGGGCCTGTGGTTCTGCCTGCACACGATGAAGGCACTCAATTGGGAATGGAGAGGGGCAAAACGCATGTGCTACTCCTTGCACTAGCGAAAACTTGAAGGGCGGTGCGCCCACAGGCCGGGTCGCCAGTTTCCAAACCCTGCCACGACTTTAGATGGCAGGCCGGGGCCCCCGGCGAGCACTGCTTTTTCCATGAGAGGGGACAGGGTTAGATCAGGTTCAGATACCTTTACATAAGAAAAAAATATTTTTTTCTTGCAAGTAATGGTCATTCTTGCCCAAAATGCTCTCAACCATCTAAAGTCGCGGCAGGGTTTGTAATAACTCGGCCGGGTCCTGTCCTGTTCGACATGATCACAAACACTTGTAAGCTTAGCATTGGTCGTCAGAATGAATCGCCTGACTGTGGAGCAATGACACGTGAATGTTGTGAAATGGGTGTGGGTTTGCTTCTTCCACAAAGAGTGAAATGCACGCACTATAGTCAAAATTTCAACGGTTTGCGACGTTTCAGTCGAAACAAATAAAAAGAAATCCGCCTGGAAAACTGCCATCGCCTGAAGTTGTGTGTATGAAGAAATTATGGCCGCTGAACCATTACCAGTTGCAGGCAGCGCAATCCGAACATCCCGTCACTGAGATGCAGGCACTTGCTCATAAAACTTTTGTCATTCCCGATGAAAACGATAAAAACAAAATTTGTTTTTTTTTCGCACCGAAAAACATCGAAAAAAATTCCCGACTGGCGCGTTTGCTGTCGACCGTCCCCGACGTCAGCCTCACCCAAATAGGTGCAATTATCGTTTCCATTTTCGCCGTACACCCTTTAGTGATGTTATACGAATGGAAATCAATGCTTGAGAAAGATGAGAATGGAATTTGGACAAATCCGGGCCTTTTGACAAATTGCACGGAAGTCCGCAAGTCCAAGCTATGCTGCAGGAGCGGTTCCACGACCACGCAGCATGAATTCGTGTGTGTGCCATGTAAAGTGATTCGGACGTGTTTTGAGCCGAGGGCAAGTCTTCAATGAAAAATACGGTTTTATGGACTTAGCGTTGCAGGCACCTTGAGGCTTTGTTCTATAAATGGACTGAAAAAAGGGCATTGAAAAAAGGCAGATCAAAAACGTGAATGGTTAGCTATACGTAATCAGCGTTTCGTGCTGCAATGAAAAGACCGGAAGCTTGCGTGCATTCCACTAAGGCAACGGCAAGTCACTTCCAACTAGGCTTTGCACTGCACCGACAATAAAAAACGCTTGCTTTGCTTGAAAATGGCTCTTTCGAAAGAAAAATTGGAAAGTTAATGCAGAGAGAGAGGGCAAAAAATAACGCAAATTGACAAAGCATAATTGTACCAAGAGTGCAAGGACGAAATTTCAACGAAAAACAACACATTTTCACCGTTTCTTTGCGGCTTTGTATTCTTTTCGCCTTCAAAAAATGACACAGCTGTTTTCAGCACTTCAGGCCGGATCCGAATAGGGATAGACCGGATCGAGGCAGAATTGGACTGAGGGAGAATTTTTTCCATTTTTGAGGTCGATTTTTCCATTGCTCCGCGGGTTAGGATAGGTTAGAATATGCTTAGAGAGGTTATCTGTGCCTCTCACCGTGTCAAAAATCGCTTCAAAACTCTGCCTTTGTTCACTTCTCTTCTACGTCAGTCCATTTTTGCCTCAGTCCACTTCTGCCCCAGTCCCCCGATCCTTCAGGCCAATGAGTTGAAAGTGGCCGCTGGTTAAAACAGCAGGAAACGCCTTGCCAGACAGAGAATAAAATCACCTTTCATGCCCTGGTAAAGATGATTAGCGGCGTTAATTTTAATTGTGACAAGTCCGACCCCTTTCGTGCAGAAGCACAATCCGAAATCCCTTCCCAAACACAACGCAATCACTGCAGGAAACCGTTGAAAAAGTCATGATTGGCAGCAATCATATTTGCCTGCAGCATCTCACCATATGCAGCCCGTACTGTACCAGAATTTCGCAAATGGAGATCTCCGCCCGTTGCAAGATGCCGTAGTTCACAAGGCAAGAACAAGATGCCGTAGTTCACAAGGCAAGAATATTCAGCCACTTGTAAGATCACTCAATTCCCGTCAGTGTAGAATTGTCAGTTCCCACTATGCATGGAAGCGATCTGCATTAGAAATACAAGTTTCCCAGCGCCTTTCCTTATCCGGGCCAATTCTATTACTGAATGAACCGGGCATGCTGTGCGTCCATAGCCTATTTGCCCTCTTTTCTCTGCTTGCCAGCCAAACAAACAAACCTGCGAGCCGAGCCATTTCATACAACCAACCAAACCCAATCCCGATTTGTGTTTGAAGTGCACACTGGAACAAAAACCTTTACAGGATTTTCCTGCCAGAATGTCGAGGGATATAGACTAGGTCTGATGCGGGTCGATGACGGAAAATAAGGAAAAATGAAGGAAAGTAAAGAAATCGAAGAAGGAGCAAGGTTAAATGCAGGAAAAAGGACATCGTCCACTTTTTTCCATCCTTTTTCCTTTTTTCCTTGCAGGAAAAAAAGTTCTGAACTGCGTGCAGCGCGTGAGATGAGCTGTCATCGAGAAAAGCAGAACTGAAACTCCGTTTCACGGAAAGCAACAGCAGAAATTCCGACATCAAAAGAAAGCCCACGCAGGAAATCCTTTCATTAATGCACAAAGAAAAAAATCGAAGAAAAATACTGAAAAGGACAAAAAATAAAAATCCCTTTTGGAAATAAAAAAAAAACAAAAATACTGATATGTCAGTGCAAAGTTACGCAGGAGAGCGAACAGCTGCTCTGAGTGGGCTGAATGCTTTGCCCCTGTTCAAACGTTTGCAACCCCACATGCACTGAATAAATAACTTTTGTCGAAACCATATTTTTGAGATGAGTGCTTTTCGAAAGAGAATTTTCGGCAATCATGCACCGCCGTCAACACTCCTCGAGCACAAAGAAAGAAAAAAATGTCATTTCGCTTTGGAATGACCAAAGCGAAATGCCATTCTTCGCATTTCGGGTTCGCAACAACACAGGTATTTTTCGCAAGCACAAAAATCATCACAAAAATACTTTTAAAAACAATTCACCAAGGAGTGTAGAGTTCCTTTACACTCCTTGGTGATGTTCATTTTCACTCCTTGATGTTCCTTTACACTCCTTTACACCAAGGTATGTAGAGTATTAGAGGTAGCCCAGCAACGAAAATAAAAAGTCGGAGAAAATTTGCATACTTTCAAGGGGCGCTGTGACGTCACTATCGAGTCAGAAAAGTCGCCGCGGTGCGCGGGCGGGCATTTAACACTGATGCCCACTGCGCTGCACAATTTTGCAGTTCCTTGGGGGTTTGTCGTTACTTTTGGCGTTTTGATCTTGATTAAGAATGCGCATGGCCTCCCTCCGGCTATTTAGAAAGAACTTTTGGATGCATG
Organism: Sinentomon sp. SZTP_YWyxl; assembly: GCA_030068105.1. Lineage (NCBI taxonomy): Eukaryota > Metazoa > Arthropoda > Protura > Sinentomata > Sinentomidae > Sinentomon > Sinentomon sp. SZTP_YWyxl. The sequence continues at coordinate 7,370 of JASGXE010017259.1, forward strand.
CAGGATTGGCGGATTTCTTCACTGTTTTCGACACTCCAAAAGACCTCACGCAAAAGACCACTTTGGCCTCGACAAATGTCTTTTTTTGCAATGGGAAAGCATGTTCATGAAATGTTTGGTTTGCAATGTTTCGGTCGCGGCGAACACGTGGCCGCCGAAGGTTTGGCCACAGCGGACGACTGGCGCCCTGGACACATGGCCTCCGGTCACTTGGCTGACAGACGACTGGCCGTGACGAACATTCCGCCGCCTCGGATATATGGTCGGCCCAGGCGTTTGGCCACTGTCGGTACATGTGACAACGGTGGATATTTGGTCGCAGTGGATACTGTGCCCAGCCGCCAGATGTTTGGCCGCGGGAATCCGGCCGCTGGATGATTTGGCCGTGAAGACTTCCATGGGCGGCTAAAAAAGCAAGCGAGGAAAAATCACCAACATTTCTTGTCTTGTTCGTTTCCAAGACCAAGAGGAAACAGAAAAGGTTTCTCTGGGGATTTTTGTGAAATGTTTTGATCCTTGGAAATTTGACCAATCGTGTATGAAGAACGGGGCACAGAGTTATAACAGTTCTCAAAAGAGTTTTAGATGTCTTGAGGTCAACCTTCCGGAATTCATTGTCGCTGTTGACCAATAGGTCCGCCATGTCAAGGGTTTCAGTCAAACGGCAGCTGGCAAGTACAGTTAACTGGACGGCGGCCAAATGTCTTCCGTCAGTCTTGTTCATGACAGCGAATTGACCGCCGCACTCACACGCATCCAGTATCAGCAACCAAACGCCTCCAGATGTTCTCTGCGCCAAGCTGTCCGCCGGTGCAAAATGTCCGGCGGCCAGTTGGCGGGTCCAAACCTCCGACGTCCAGATGTCTGCGTCCGGGCCGCCAGTTTACAAACCCTGTCGCGACTTTAGATGGCAGACATCGTTTTGTGCAAAAATGCTCGAATGGGGCCCTGTACTCGCAAGAAAAAAGAAATATTTTTCCCTAAAGCTATCTGAACCTGACCTAACCCTCTCGGAAAAAACCATGCTCGCCGGGGCCTCGGCCTGCTATCGAAAGTCGCGGCAGGGTTTGTAAAACCGCGTCCGGGCCAATGGCAGCCTCACGGCCAAATTCCCAACGCCCACATTCCAACGATAGCCAGATTCCTGGCGCGGGCAAACGCACGGCGACCATGTGCAAAAGTGAACGCAGCCAAATGTCTGGTTTCTGCATCAAGACTTTCCCCACAAGTTTTTGACTTTCGGAAAACGGTGGGAAAACAACTCTTTCCCATAAATGGTTTAGTTTCTGTTGGCGTTGATGCGAGCAGGTGTCACAGTTCAACATGATGGAAACAAAACAAACTTCGTTGGAAAGCAAAACGATTTTGCATTCGTACATCTTGCACATGAAACACTGACTCGCAAACGAGCACAGACACAAGTGGCCTCCATGATGCCTCAACAGAAGAGTGAAGACACAGGAGAATCAACAAACAACACAAGCGCAGAGAAGCGAAGTCGTGTTCTCGTACGAATGGCGAGAGCGCGGAGAGCCTTGCTTGCGCGTGGCTCTTCTCTGCTGGCTCGATAGTGACGTCACAAAAAGCACAAGCCAGACGGCGGCACGCAACACACCAAAATGGTTGAAATGAGACCCCCCTGCTTTACACCCCTTAACATCACTGAAAGGGAGTTTCTGAATCTGTTGTTCCTCTCGCCAGAAACCTGGGCGAGTTCCTGTTCCAAGTTACAAAAGAAGGGAACAGCGATAAAGGCCTTATTTTTTTACTTAGACCTTGTAAACGAAGATAAGGCTTTGTTGGACCGGACTTTAGCAGCTACTAAGCTTAGCAGGTTGATGATTTGAATAAGGTCCCTGATATCTTTCTTCTCTTTATATTTCATGGAGGCTGCCCGAGAAAAAATCAAATACAATTCGTCTTCTCTCTTCTCATAGTGTGCCCAAGATTTTGATAGTGAAAATCCCTGTGTTTTCCATAGGTTTTCCAGGTGTTCAAACCAAATTTTCCACGTCTGTAAAATTGTTAAAAGCCGTGCAAAAACGCATTCGTGGCACTTTTAGTGGTAAATAAGGGGTCCCGACGGCCACCGTCATAGTGCAGTGAAGTCAGTGTGAAGAAAAAGAATTCAAAGATGTTTCTGGAGGCGAATTGATATCAAGCTGTTTACCTTTAAAAAATAAACTCTTCGGGAAAAAGGAAACTTGGGTGAGACATTTAGTTTTCCGTGTGTTTTGTTGTTTTTCGCAAGAATTCCCTGTTTTCCAGGATTTCCAGCAACGGGGACACCTTATCTTCTTCGCGGAGTTTGAGAAATTTTGGCCTTATTTTGTCAACGTGGACCATGCAAGCGAAGTCATCATACCATAGGGTCTTCTTCGAGGAGTACGAGAAATGTTCCTTCCCCTACTTTTTTCATCAGTTGGTACTTGTAGCATGCAGTTGCAGAGCACTTAATTAGTTTTTTTTGCTCCCAAGCAGAGCAGAGGTTGATGCTGTGGACGGGCAATTAACAGCGAATGCATAATTTCCACCGATGGTCCGTTGTGCAGAATTCCCCGAATCATTAGCGCAGCGGCCCTTTGTCTTGTCCGCATAGACATTATTTTTGGCTTTTATCGGAAAATCAAATCCTGCCTTGGGAAGTGAATTGAACCGGGGATATTCATCCGCTGACAGATAGCCTATCTCTCGTGTTACGTAAACGTGTTTGTGTTTCCCAGGGAAACTGCATCGCACATTGCACGTATACCTACATAGCATCGGCTTGCTCATAAGTTGCCATGGTTTTTGTTTCATGCACGTGCAATGAGACACAGGAGTTCACGAAGATCCTGTTTCCATGCTGTTCCGGCTGCTGAGTGCTGAGAGTTGCCTGGTCGCAAGGGTACAGTTACCCTTTTACGAACGTGTCACGTGTCGAAACTTTGTCAATGGTCATTTGCGGTGACCAGCATGTGACCAGATATGGTACCCACAGGCAAGCAGCACCACTGCCAAGAAGCTATGCAGTTCCCAATCGGTTTCTTACCGAAAACCAGATGGCCATTCCACTTCCCAGAGGGGAGGCCGAAGGCCCGTCCAGTCCACTGAAAGGTGCAGAGCCATTTTTGTGCAGTCGACATTCAGGTGAATTCCTTTTGGATCCGATCCCCTCATGACCCTACAATTTTTCTGAGTTTCCGCATTGCTCGCCAATCAATGCGCATTCAAGGCTGGCCTGCAGCTTGTCACGTGGCTACCCACCATCTCTCTCCTTGATGGGGATTATTATTTGTGTGACTGTGCATGGCACTTTAACCCAGATCCGCTG
>JASGXE010017264.1:0-10664 GCA_030068105.1 Sinentomon sp. SZTP_YWyxl
AAGTTCGTTTTGCTGCGGGGGTTTGTTGTGCCACCAATTTTAGAACATTCTGCACCATGACCACTTGACAATGGCAAAATGCAATTTTTCTGGGTACCATGCATCGTTTTTTGCACCGTCGTTAATTGAAGTCAATATTATTTCTTCCGAATTCCATTGTACGTTTCCCCGAATTTGATTTCAAGCACTCTTTTTGCTCTGCATCTCGGTTATTTGTATGTAACGAATGTGCATGTTGCCACCAGGTAACATCAGAACATTTGCCACCTTGACCTGGCTGTTGTCAGATCATCAAAATACAACGAAAAGAAGCTCCTGGAATTCCGGGAGTTCCATGGTGAAACAAGGTAAAATTCATTAGCTGCTCGCGCTTGCTGGTGAGTGGTGGCTATTCAGAAAAATTACCTGTTATTTTTTTTTAGTTTATTTCCCAGGCTGCTCTCCCGCAATTTTGCCAGTCTTTACTCTCTTTTGCTGAAGATTATAGTGGACACCTTAAAAGCGTTGATCATGTTCAATTGCATTCAGAAATGAAAATTCTTGCAGCATGGATGCTGAGACATCCGAACACGGAATCACAAGAAATTAATCGGAAAATGGTCTGCCGGCCACTTTAAAAGTGTTATATTCGAAGCAACATTTCTTCCTCCCTGACACTCTTCAACCACTCCTGTGTCAGACAAACACCAACTGCAGATGGGTCCAAGGCGTACGTCTTCTTGGTTCCTCAAGAGTACCAATGTTAGATGATTTAAAAAACAGCTGCTTGTCTTTATCAGGTTCAATTGCATCATTTTCGGGCTCATTTCTTCCAAATATCCAATGAAAGCATCAATTTGCAGCCTGGAAATGTCGAAGTCACAGGCCAAACCCAATCAATGCACTTGTGCAATGTGGTATTCATTTTTTTGTCATTTGTGTACTTGTTCAATTTTTATCACTGTGATTAGCCTGTTGAGATTTATTTTTCAATTTTTTTATAGTTTAGTTTTATGGTATTTTATTCATGCCCATGATTTGAGAGAGGGAGCAAATCAGAATGACCTGAACCTATAGAATAATGCCAAAAAGAGATAGGTTCAGGCTAGAAAAATCGGGACCAGCCTTTTCTGAGCCTGTTGAGATTTATTTTTCAATTTTTTTATAGTTTAGTTTTATAGTATTTTATTCATGCCCATGATTTGAGAGAGGGAGCAAATCAGAATGACCTGAACCTATAGAATAATGCCAAAAAGAGATAGGTTCAGGCTAGAAAAATCGGGACCAGCCTTTTCTGAGCTAGGCTCATTGTTTCCCTGAAGGCAATGATCCGAGTGCTGCTAAAGATTGTTTCCATGTGGGTATTTTTGGGCACTATGTGGGAATGGTTTACGTGCTGACTGCTTCAGGGTATGCCCATTGTATCGGATGCAGCAACTGAAATTAGATGGGAAATAATGGGATGGTTCTTGTGAACTGAGTGAAACCCAGTTTGTTGGAAGTTAGAAGAAAGTTTGGCGATAATCTGGTGGGAAAGTTGGAAAAAACGGTATTGGGATGATTTGTGGACAAAATTTAAACATGCATGAAAAAATGTAAATGTTCGTGGGCATCAATTGTATCAGAATTCACTCTAGCTAATGCCAACAATCAATGGGGCCCATGGATTGTGCTTTGGGATATGATGTTGGACGGCCTGTTGGAATTGCACATCACACACGAATGCACCATGCAGTGGTCATTCGGGACTCCCTTCCGATAAAAAAAAAACAAAGAAAGTCAGCAGCAATGCAAAAAATGGCTATATTATTGTGTCCAGGAGTTGAAAACTGGTCACCTTTATGGAGATTTGATTTTCTTGACTTTTTTGCCTGAAAATTCCGTCGATTTTTTATTGAAGTGGCACGATTATTCTGGTTTCGTTGTGGCTGCTTTTGCCCCAATGTCGTTTTATTTTCTGTGTTTACTGATGATTCTATTCGAGTATCATCTGCTTGTCTTGTTGTTTTCGAATTACGCTACCGAATTTATTCTTTTGCATTTTTGTTCGCATTTCGAGTCAAATTTTCGTCGAAAGAAACTCTCGTCGCCCATCACTTTTTCTTTCTGGCACAGTTTGCATTCAGTCGCAACATTATTGCATCGCAACATGAAGCAACAAGTGGGCAACACTTCGTGTGTTATGTTTGTTTTATTTTTGGATTTGTTTTGTTTTGTTTTTACTGCATTTATTTATGAATTTGCATCATGTAAATTTCAATCGACATGCTTCTGGAAAGGTTGATGCAGGAAAGTGTTGCTGGCCGGAGATACCACCTCACTGAAATTCTGATCAGAAGCAAACGCAGAAATGAGTTCCAATTCAGAAAGAAAACTGAACGATTTTACCCCGGAAAAATTGCGTTAATCAAAGGTTGCAGGTATAATTTTTAGCATTGAAGTTGATGGAGAAAATTCTACCCGCAACCGCGGATAAAGGCAATTCTGGAGCACTCCCTCCCCAGGGTGATTGTACGAAATGTTTTTTTTGTAGTCGTCAAGTTATTTTCAAATGTGATAAGTTCTCTTTCCACTGCTTTATTGTATTCTTCACACACAGCTTTAAAGTTGTCACTACTTTTTGTTGCTCATTGTCCCATTTTTGGATTCTGTGCTGTTGCTTGTTTGTTGATTTTTGCTTCATTAAAAGGTTTGTTGCACCACAGTTTTGCTAGTTTTTTTGTCTTAGAATTTATCCCGTTTGCTGCTTTGGGAAATATTTGATAGGATGGGTTCCGGATGTCCATAGGATGCAAACACGTTCAATGGCAAGTAGCATTCAGGCTTCCCATTTGGGAGATTCCTGAAAGTTGACACAATAATGCATTCTTGGGAGCCTCTGTGGCACCATCACCACAGTGTCAGTACAGATCTCAGTTGTTGTTGCAAACCTTTCTATCCGTGGATTCTTTTTTAATAAAGGTCTGTTATTTGCAACGGCATGCTATTTGGAATGGACAACAGGTACTTTGGCGCACTTTGTCACAAAAAGCAGCTGCATCGCTGCTTTTTTGAGCAATTTAAGGGGGCTCACCTGGTGGAAAAAGTGATTTTTCATAAAAAAATTCAATTTTTAGGTTTCGTCTTGACCTTAAAGTTCCCACTGTGCTGAACATTTTAAGCCAAAAATCAGCCCTCTAGCTCTTATGGTTCCCGAGATATCGCATTTTGAAACTTGGCGGTCAATACTTGGCGGCATAAACTTGGTGGCACATGCAATTTTAATCCTATATGTTTTTCACGTTTGCCGCATATTGAATTACGCATGCATTTATTGTATTTGAAACGTTATAACTAGGCCATTTTTTGAGCTACAGAGGTCAAATTTTGCGTGGTGTATCTTTGATTTATTGACTTTTGTTTTACCGTTCAGATTTTTGTCTATGTCCATTAACTGACGAGATATTGAGCATCAATCACTTTTGACGCAGACCGATTTTCTATCGCGCAAACTTAAAAGCCTGTATATCGGCCCCAGAAATACGTACCAAAAATCTGAACGGTAAATTTTGAGTCACGAGGCATCTGTACAACCATGAAAAATTTCGCCCCTGTCGCTCAAAAAATGGTGAAGTTATAAGAATTTTTCTTACCGCTACTCTTTTTGGCCCTTCGCGTGCCTCACAGGCCTAAATAATGGAGACAGGAATTTGGTACCAGGTGGAAAGGCTCATCTTTTTAATCCTTTTCACTCATAAAAAGTTTGGGGAAAAAATATAAGCAGATAAAAAAATAGTCGAGTTCACCGGGTGAGCCCCCTAAAGAGCGATTGCAAAATGGACATCACCACTCCATGTGCCCCTATTATGCCACATTGTCCTCATACAGCCACTTGACATTCGGTGCATTGTTGCGGTGCTCGGCATACTGTGCCACGAGAGTGGGGACTGATAAACACTGCACCAATAGTTACCTCTTTTGGACCGAAGAGATCTCCTGTGGTCATAACAATACCACTGGAAGTGGTTGTGGAGATTTTTTTCGTGGGGATGGGATCTCTCTGGAAAAGAAAACTCCTCAACCACTTCGTGGTTTTGAAATAACGATGATGCAGATCTCCCTGGCCTTGATGTCGAGGAGATTTTCAGTTTGCGGAAAACCTCAAATTTCGAAAGAGTTTGCGCTATCATTGTTTTATTTTGTTGTGGGCTACCGATGAAGATGAAGAAAAACTTGTCACTTCCTCTGAACGGAAAATTCTCCGGATCCTTCGTTCTGCCGACGATGAAACTGGTGCCAGATTTTCTGCTAGGTATATGATCTGCCAGTCTTGCGGGAAAAGTTTTTAAGCCTGCTCTCAGCCAAGTCCCGTCACAAGAGGCCCAACCACATTTTCAACCAATGTTCGCTTTTTTTCCTGGGTCACATCTCCTGCCTGCAGTCCCGTATTTCTCCTCAGCCGATGCGTTTGGCTGCATTAAAACATGATTGCTGTGGGTGGGTACTCCCGAACGAAAAATGGCCAAGCTTTCCACCTCCAAAAAATGATTGGAAAATATCGAAAAATCACAGATGCCTCATGTTGGATTGTGAAAAGACGAAAAGAAATTAAGGCCCCTGACTGGTCGGGGCACCCACCCGTGGCCTTCGCCTCAAGGTCAAAGCATTAGCAGGTGGTTTTGAGTGTCTGTAGTTGCCATTTACTGGCTGGCGCTGCTGAGCCTCTTTTCGGGTGATCGCCAAGATCTGGATCTCAAGACTGTCGCACCGAAAATGGATTGCAAAGGAATGGTGAATAATCAAAAATCGTATAAGGTTTGGATAGGCGAGTCCGGACTGAATCCTAGTCAGGATTTCTGGGACCACGCTGTTTATGGTACGGGATGGGATGGGGTTTTTTGAATCCCTTTCAAATGGGGGTTTTTGAAGGGAGACAAGGCAGTGATGGCTGTTCTCGATATGTTCTCATTGCTGACTAATCAGTCATTCTTGCATAAATTTGCTGCTTCTATAGGCAGTCCCCAATGCAGTTGGTTCCCCCACCTAAATTTCATTTTTATTTTTCGTTGCATTTCTCTCTTCAACACGAGCTCAGCACATCTACATTTTTGACCAATGTCATTGACGATTTACGCAGAATGCCCAATTTGGCAATATCATCTGCCACATGGGCTTTTTCATTCAATGGCTGTGATATGTGGTCGTTATTTTAGTTTAACAAAAGGAATGCTGGCATGAAAGAGCGACTTTCTTCAAAAATTAGGTTTCGGTCAATTTCAGTTTTATGCATTTTCTGTGCGTTCGTACGTTTAACACTTGCGAGTGTTATGCATTTGCCCATCCCTGCCTCCGAGCTTTGGTGCAATGTCACAAACTTTTTGGACCTTTTTGCCGAGTTGTGCGGACGATCAAACTGTGAAACGTAAGATGCTACCAAGTACGAATAACTTTGAATTCCATGGGATTGACCAAGGAACGCATCCTGTCAACAAATTATTCCCAAAAAATTCATCTCTCTCATGATGTGAAATCACCCGTCATGAACGGTTCCATTGGGCAGAACCCTTGATGGAGGGTCAGGAAGGCCTAGAGACACCTGCGGTGATGAAGGAAAGCTTGAACTTTTGGGTTCATTTTCGGTGGTACAACATTGGTACCACCGTACCACCTATTCATGTGACCAAATTTCCCACTGCGGTCAAGCCAAAAGCACATGCCAGGGAGAGGCGAACTGCTGGAGAGGGCATTTCTATGCAGGACCGTTGCCCCCTCATAAATACCTCCCTGCTAAACGACGCACGCGTCCAATCCGCAAAGCTGGGCTTGAATTCAGAGACTGTCAATCTCCATTCCATCACGCATTGATGCGTGCTTAACACACCTTTTTGTGCATGGGAATTCACAGGAACCTTTGCCTCACCTTTTTGTGCAAGGGAATACCTGGGCACATGTGCCTCACCTTTGTGCATAGGAATTCCCGAGCACCTGTGCCTCACCTTATTGGGCATGGGAATTCCTTTGCCGAATCTCAGGGGTGCCCAAATCGGATTCACGAGCCCGAATGCCCAAAAAGTAGAAAACCATGCTGCGGAGAAACCGAGACGACCTGTGGATTGCAATTTCTGGCAGTGTGCACAGTTGAACTGATTTCGAATGCTCGAGAGCACATAATGCCGACCAGCACAACCGTTTCGAAATTCGTGAGAAAGCACGGGTTGCCGCCTGCCGGAATAACGTCTAATTTTCGGAAGGTCTAGAAAGCGTTATGAGGTCCGAATTGATATGTCAATCAAAATGAACCCAATCTAACCCGGCCTAACCCATCCTCTTTACCTCTCCAAAAGTTGATCTTCGTACTTTCTGCAGAATTTTTAGACCTTCCGAGAATCAGATATTATTTATTAAGACTTTATTTTTTTTATTTAGAGATTATTTAAGTCTTTTAAGACTTAATAAAAGACTCTTGACAAAACAAATACTCTGATAAAAGACTCCAATAGTCTTTTATTTTAGACTTTTTTCAGATTTTATTTTTGACTTTAATAAGCACACGGAGCCATTCTGAATAGGCCACAGGATAATTTTTCAGAATTGAAACACGGGGCCATGTAATTCCCCATTTCGCATGCGCCGCAAAACACATTACATAAAGGAATGCATTTAACAGCTCTTACTAGATGGGGAATAACATTGCCCCGTGCTTTAAAAGTCCGGCAAAAAACTCCCATGGCCCGCGTATTTTGAATGTCTGAGTATAATTAGACGTTATTTTATTAAGACGAGAATTCGAAGACGAATTAGACCCCAGAACATGCTGTGGTGCACCTCAACGAGTTTGACAGAAAGTGAGATCTGTCAGATATTTTACAACCATTGCTGCAGTCCAAATTGAGTGTGACAATTCGTTTTGATGTTGAAATCAAGTGCAACTGCGAAAATTTGCTGGCGAGTTGTCTCTTGCCCATTCTCCAGATGGCAGGGCTGGGCAGGTGCATTTCGGCGTCCTGCTCACGTCTAAGTGGGTTCAGAAGGGGGAAGCAAATTTTTCGAAACTTTCTCTACACTCCTGAAAATGGAGAATGGCACTTTGACCGTACCAAAAGTGAGGTCAAATTACCCTGCGAATTTCTCTCTCTCTGTCCTCTCTCTCTCTCCTCGTGTTGAACACGAATTTGCAAGGATTTTGGTTATCACAGGCTTCGGACCTCCAAACAACGAAGTTGTTAATTCCTTATAACCTCCTGCTTTCTGGTTTTTCCTTTACATCGACTGTTGGGTTAATTTCTCGCATATTCAAGAATGGGGTTTCAACTGGAAGATGGGAGTGTGTTACATTGGATGCCAAAAGTCTTTCGGGATTTTACCATTAGCATAAAATACTGTTTTGGTAGAAAGTTCATCTGGGCTGAAATATATTGATCGAAGCACAGGGTGCTCCAAAAAGAGGTAAAGAATGTCTGTCGCATTGGATTACACAGCATGAATGCCAGTTAAGTAACAGTTGTGTGATCAATCTTTACGTCTTTTTCTTTTGTCCTTGTCTTAGTCATTTTGAAAAAAGACCAGGAATCGACAATAATTCACATCGACAAGTTTTTTGCCGAAAACTTTCAGAACAGAAGAGCCACTCATGATTTTCAATTCCGCATACCACTAATCAAATCAAATATTTTTCTCAATTCATTTTTCCCCAGATCACTTAAGGATTGGAATGCTCTACCTAGAGACCACCACTTCCTTCAAGCAATCACATCGCATAGGGGTGCCCCTCGCCACCTTGACGACTGACCTCTATTTTTATTTAGTGTTACGTTATCCGCACTACTTTTTGTTCATAATTCTGACTTGTTCGCCTCTTCCTTTGCAATGAATGTTTGTGTTGTCAAGTTCTTTGTCTGGTGTAAATAGCCTGTAAGTATCGTTTCTGACATATTTGCACCTCATTATAGCAAATAAAATGAAAATAAATAAATAAATAAATAAATTCGACTGATCTGTGAAGTGTAAATGAGTGCGAACAAAAAACCATCGGGGATGGCGTTTGAAGGGAGAAAGTTAATGAAGGCCTCTTTCAATATCCATTGTTGCACTGTATTTGCTGTCACACTCATTGATGGATGGATTGGATGTCGGTTGAGATCTCTGTGACCTGTGAAATGCGATTCGCATTCAAAAACTTTCCAGTGATTACACAATCAATGTGATGTTGATTTTTGTTGGTCAGCTTTTCAAGCTCTTTTGTTCGGGTTGTTTTGTTATTAGCTTTTCACTTTGCTAAATATAAACATTGTAAACATCGCTGGATCTTTTCAGTATTCAATCAGAAGAAAATGGCAGCCAGAGAAATTGGATATTCGGCTAAAGGGTATCATCGGGGGGGAGACATAATATGATGCTTCCGTTATCATGGATTGTCTCCCGGGACGATCCATTATAGGGAAGCATCATATTATGTCCCCCATTAATTTTATGATTTTGAGTCACCCACAAGTGCTGGGTGACAGTGTTTTTTGTGGACTCCGTTCAAATATTCGTGAATAGGCACATATCTAGGAAAATGGGTATTGACTGTTGATATCTACGATGCTCTTTGCGATAAATAGAGAGGGAAAAGGTGGAATAATAGGTGATCCGCCGTTTTTGAGGCATTGCAACGAAGGCTTAGTTAGGTTGGTTAGATAATAGGTTGGGAAGGTTGGGTTATGTTATTGGTTAGGTTAGGTTAGGTTACGTTGTTGTTTAGGATAGGTTAGGTTCTGTTTGGTTAGGTTATGTTAGCTTGGGTTAGGTTGGACAACGTTCGTTGTTGGTGTGCTGCTAGTTGGCGATTTCTGCTTTCTGTGAGGATTTCTCTTAGATCCTTTCTGTGAGGATCTTTAGATCCTCACCGACCAAACAATCGCGTAAACAAAAAGAATTGCGCATTCCCGGAAATGTAAAAAACCAGAACACACTGTTTGTTCCCAGCCCGATCACATTTTTGCCTACATAACAACCAGAACCGAACCTAACTTAACCAAACCCTATGTAGCCTATAACCTAATGCAACCTAACGTAGCCTGGCCTAACCTAACCTAACCCAACACAACCCAGCCTAACCGAACCGGCGGTTTCCATCATTCCTCCGGAACACTGTTTCTTGCAATGAACCTTGTATCAGCTGTTTATTTTGCCCATTGGAAAAACCCACTCAAGAATATCGGAATGGAGTCTGCAATGACCCACTGCGTCATCCAGTACTTGCGACCGTCTGAAAATCATGAAATTAATGGGGGACATAATATGATGCTTCCCTATAATGGATCGTCCCGGGAGACAATCCATGATAACGGAAGCATCATATTATGTCTCCCCCCGATAATACCCTTTAGCCGGATATTCTTCTTCAGCGTGGGTAAGATAGACTAATGGCTACATTCTCCATTGCAACTCACCCTCAGGTTTCACTCAACAGCCAATTCAACAGATATATGCATCTTTCGCAACAATGGGAAACGAATGAGCGTTGTGCACAGAAATGAAATTTTCTCAACAAAACTTTCCATTGAATTGACCATTGAGTTGGACATGAGGGAACAGTTGCAATGGGGAAAACAAACCAGAAAAACGGAAATGATCAAGAGCGCCACTGCGTGAAAGCGTGTTGGTGATATTCTTAAACAGCGTTTTCCTGGCTTGCCAAAATCTGTTTTGCACAGAAGTGAGACAGGAAAAATTGGGTCCGATTTTTCAGTCTCCGCGCGTGGACCATCACGCTTCCCCCATTTTAGCACGGACTTAAAATGAGGTCAAATTGTACTCTGCGGAGCATCGCCGATGCGATTCCTGCTGCTTCGAAGAAGCCACACGAATGCGCATTTTGGGTTTATTTTGGTAACCACAGCCTTCGGACCTCTCACGCTGATACGTGCGATGGGCCGTACTGAAATTGTTCCTTTCGCATTTTCGACAAATATAGGTTTCTGATGTTGCCATGTAAATTCTGAATTTGATTTGTTGATTACAGAGAATTTTCTGAGGTTGTTTTCGGCGAACAAACGGATTTATGAATTCAAGGTTATTCGCATCACGCATTGGTTCAAAAAACTTTGCTCAAAGTTACCGATTATGCAACGACTTGAGGACATGCTGACGGTTGATTTTTCACATTGCCATCCCAAAGCCGCGAGTTTTCAACATCAAGGCCTGCATCTTACCTACAGCTCATTCCACTTGAAGATATGAGCTGAGAATGCTTCACACTCTTCCATTTAAATGCACAGAAAAACTTTTAATTTCTTGCCGAGAATGAAGTTTTCGACCGAGTTTTCATTCTTGAAAGAATTCTGAATTCACTCTGAGCACACTTGGGAGCATTCTTAGCACATATCTTCAAGTGGAATGAGGAGTAGCCTATATCCACAGTCCGTTCTCTGCATAGCGTTGTTGGAATCAATTTGTTTCAACACAAGTGTGCAAACCACCAGTTTTGCATGGTGCCGAGTTTTGGGAATGGCCCTGGACCCATTAAATTTTGGGTCCCTTGAACTCCCCTCTGTTCAGGTCCAGTTCATGGGGTCCAATTTCATGCTTTGGCAGGATAGGGGGAAGTGGACCGAATGACATTTGGGCAGAATGAATTTTAGGCCGAATGGACTTTACTCCGAAAGGCATCTATCTGGTCCGAATGGCTTTTGGTCCGAATTGACTTTGGTTCGAATGAACTT
>JASGXE010017267.1:0-10241 GCA_030068105.1 Sinentomon sp. SZTP_YWyxl
AAGTTCTGCTAATTTACCACTGAAGCCTCTTCCAATGCATCTTTCTTATTCTTTCCCTTTTTCTTCAATAGATTCCATACACAGGCGGAAGCATGAATCCTGCCCGATCTCTTGGTCCTGTTGTTGTATCTGGAAACTGGGAACACCACTGGGTTAGTAGCAATCCTGGCCGTAGATAACATGGTTGCACGTATTTTGATCCGTCTCTCTTCATTTTATAATCCCCATATGTAAACAAACAAAATGGCGTCGGAAAAGATGCAAATCGAAAAGTGAGCGTAGAAGACTTCAATGCAAAGCAAACGTTTAAGGCAAATTATTTCTGCACTTTTTTGGATTCTGTAACCTTTGAGGATGGATAACATTCTGTTTTTGAAAGCTCTGACATTCCTGATTTTGAACATTTCCTTGATTGACGAAAGGGAAATATTTTCACAGTAGGGATACCATTTAAAATCCCGGAAATAGCTTCATTTTATCAGCCAATTCAGTGTCGCTCCATTTTGCTTCCACCATCTGCTTTCTTCTTCTGGCGGATTTTTCATGTGTTGACAGATTTTCTTCCTATGACGGCGAAGTTTGAAATCTGGCCAGACAGAAGACACAAAGATTGACTCTAATGAGAGTTCGAGATCCGTGCCGGAGGTTTTAGTAGGTATCTCTTACTCATGGCGTGGAGATATGCAGCAGGGATCATCTGAAGGAAGATTTTGATAATTATGTTTCCTTTGTTCGACACTTTTGCCTTGAATGTTCAGCAATTGGGTACTGTCCTGTCTCATGATGCCTCTTTCACTGGTTCCAGCGTGGGTTTCAAATCTTTCGAAAACATTCGAGAAAACAGTTCTACAAAATTTCGATCGCAAATTTCAACTTTCGTGTCTGCTGCAGCTTTCACAAAACAGTTTTGCAATTTGTATTTCATTGACTCAGCAACGCACTGATTTTCTAAGCAACTTCAGTTCCAGTTCAAGATCCAGTCGACAGCTTATAGGGATATCTTCAGGTCTTTCTCAAGATGATCGATAAAAAGAATGACTTCCTTTCCTTGTCTGAGAATGCCTTTTTTGAACTGAAAACATCAGTGCAATGAAATTTGACATTGACCGCATCCAGCATAATCTCGACCACTTGCTGAATGTGTTGATTCAGGGGCCAAATTTGGAATCTCAACGATGGGATTGCCTCTAATTTCAGGACTTTCCAACCTGCCTTTCCATCATTTCCGCATTTTAGTCTTCATTGAAATCGGAAAGAGTGAAATGATCAGAGCAAATCGCTCTACGAAGTACCTCGGCAGGGTCTTTTGGTCGTGAGGATGGTATCCGTTGCTTTTGCATTTCAGTGTGTTCATAACATATTCATTTTCCTTCTCAACTGAAGAACCAAGCGCTTTGAAGCTGATGTTCCAATGAAGTCAGGGTTCCAAGGACAGCATAAATCGTTTCGGAGCGCAAAAACACAGAACTCTTCGTTTGACTTCAAAGTTCAGCGGAGCGCGAGTGCATCTTTGTCTCTCTTGAAAAGTTGACCTGGTCTCTCTTTACTCGCTGTGTTATAAATAACCGGTTTACGGCTTAAAATCCGTGCAACCATGTAGCCAAGGTAGCAATCATATTGCAAGCCAGTGTGGCATGCAGTCGAGATTTGGGACAGCCTGTGCAATTATTGTACAAGTCGTTGCAATCTATTTGAGCAGCAAATGACCTTTGACAGGCAACCGTGGATCTTTCTTATTCGGGGATCTCCACGGAGATGAGTCACGCACAATCATTGAGCCGCAATTTGTTGATTCAGATCAGTCGACCCTCAAAGTTTTCCCAAACCGGAAAGAGTTTCAAACATCGATCTCAAGAAAATCATTTCCACCGGCGAAATTTGCCGGCGCGCGTACGAATCACAACTTGCTGGTTCGAAACAATGTCTTCCGCTCTCGGAAAGGACTCTGCCATCTTTTGTTTAAATTGCTCAGAATTCATTGCGAAATCCTGTTCCTTCCCTTGCAAGTGTTTTTGCAAATTGAAACGACTGTGAATAATATGGCCTGAATGGCAAATTCTATAAATAATAATGACTAATCTTTCTGTACAGAGAATTCCATAGGCTTTCCAAACATACCATTAAATATCAATTTTCTTAATCAGGTCTACTGGGCAGGTCCAATTCTTGGTGGAATCGCTGCAGGACTCGTCTACAACGTTGCTTTCCGAGCGGCTGCCCTCAGCAGCGCTGATGAAAACGACTACACGCCTTGCAGCAAAAACGACAAGGGCAAAGAGGTGGTAACGGATTGCACAACGTCGATTTGAAATCGAGTAGAGATGGGCGCCGCCATCTTGGGAGGAAGCTGATTGATGGGCGCCGCCATCTTGGGAGTAAACAGATGAGCTGATATATCTGGGACGCCACCGCCACGATCCATGTTTTATGGACGTTGCATACACTCTAAATCAGTGATTTCCATTTGGAACTTCTTTCCAACACAGGCTCAGATGGAAATGTTCTTTTCGGTACATTTTTGGAACACATGATGTGTTTCTAGAACATCATTTTCCTGTCTTTTGTTACATATTTTGAATAAACAAGCCATTTCGACCATTCCATGCGCTCAAAATCACGTTTTCTGTTCAGTGACAGAAACGTCGTGTTCCAAAATGACTGTCCATGAAAGGTTCCGAACGGAACACTACGTCTGAGCCCGTAAAAAAGAGTTCCATGCATGATCCAAACGGTCACCTTTGATTTTGAGTGTAGGTTAGCGACGGAAGATAGTTGGATGATTGGTCCGGTTTGACATGGTTGGACAGCCGAATCTCACAAAGTGCATTTGATTTTCGAAGTCAAAAACCGCAGTTTCATCCCCCTGCATCTTTTTTCACCCCGTGGCGCACGAATGACCTCTGTTTGAATGCTGCACCTTTGATCGATGTTGAGTGGTGGCTGTACGAATCGTAGGTAAATGTGTTCGAATGTGTCGGTGTTCGCTAATTCGTCTAATTCATTGTGTCAAGATTGACAGCGAGACCTTTAATATTTCATTGTCGCCTGTAGCATCATCATCAAGCATTTTCTAGAGCAGGCTTTGTGCTTTTGGGTTGTTATTGTTTTGAATTGTGACCATTATTCGGGAAGTTATTAATTAATGCTGACCTCTTTCATTCTGTTTTTTATGTTAATGTTGTTTCTTCTAATCTACATAGGTATACGGAGCTGTCTCTTGCATTTAAAATTGCACTGCGCTCTTCAGGAGCTACCAACCTGACTGCGCTTTTTCATAACCAGAATGGGACGTGTCAACCCACTGATGACCTTTCTTTCCGTGTAAAACCGCGCATGACATGGGACCTTACAAAGTCGCGAAAATCAGCAGAAGATCGATGTTTTACTGGACACGGGTCGAACACCACATGATCTCCAGCTTATTGTTGTGTGAGACAAAGTTTTCCGAGTGGCTTTAAAGGGAGTCGCGGATGGCAAATAAAACCTACCATCACGACGGGTACCGGAACACATGCCACAAAATCGTGTGATATCTCTTGAAGCAGAAGATGTCATTTATACTGGAGAACTCAGCACTTAGCAGGATATCACTGAGAACCTTCCTCTTTCAAACTTTCTCAAAAGATCCAAAAACATTCATCACGTTTGCAAACGATTTGAGATTTGCAATAGCGTCTCATATCAATTCTCTTCCACAAAAGTCAATTTACATGAAAGCATGGTGTCAAAAAGATTGCTTTGCGCAATTGCGCCGTCTACTGCTTGAGGTCAAAGCAGGATGTTGAACTGTCCTCAACTTTGACATTGGAAGCCTCACTCAACTTCCTCTGCCTCATTCAGTCTCATTCAGTCTCATTTAGCCTCATTCAGCTGCGGGCGAAGGTGACTGATGAGTTCCCCAGTCGAGGTCAGGTCAGTAGAACACTCTGTTTTGACCGCTTGCAGCAGGCGAAGCAAAGTCGTCCATCTTTTTGACACTGTGCACGCCAAAGAGACTGGGTTCATGAGTCTAAAAGCATCGACAGTTTCTCTGGTCATGGCAGCGGATCTTGGACAGGTCTGCGGGCCCAGAAATAGCCATTGCAGCTGCGAAGAAGGAGGTTTGTTGGAATGTCACGATGGATTGGTAAATACACGTTCCGTAAATACACGTCTACATGGTTTGAACGAAAGTTTGGAGATTGCGTTTGATCAGGAGGGCAAGAGCATCCTGAACGCAATTCGCCAGCTGCTAAAATGCTCGCACTTGCATCTTTGAAGATCTGAAAGATTGGGATCACCAATTGACCCCATGGATGATCTTGCTGATGCTGAATGTGCTGGGTATATGTATCTATCCCACCGATCAGACGAACATGACACACTTGCTTTAAGTACACTTTTGTGAAACGGGTTTTGCCACGAAACTTGTCCATTTGTCCCACGAAGCAGGCACATAATGCTGCTTATATTAATACACGTATGGTTGAGCTTTGACGCGCAGATTTAACATGTCATCCGAAAACCAAAACGCGGCCCCACCCCAGAAGCTGAGATGGTTTGCATGATGTGTATTTTCTTCGCAACAAAATTCTTCCATGTCAAAGAATTCTGAAAATTTCTTCAGATTTTCTTTCTCTGCTCTTGCGAAGCTTCAGACGTTGTGCGACCGCCTTCCACATTGCTTTATCATCAATCACATTCATATATTCTGCTTTTTAAATGTGCTCTTTCACTTTGTTCATCCGTACAGGACTTTATTACACGTGATTTTATTACCAATGATAATCGTTCGAGTATTTTTTTTTCTGATTTCCCAGACTCTCTCCGAAAATCTCCAAAAGTAGGTGTTTTTTCTTTACCTCCAGTGCCTTAAAGTTAAAAATGAGACCAAAACCCACCCGTAAAACGCCTCAACACTTGTAGCAAGAAAGGTTCGGCTGCCACATGTGTTGCTCTTGAACAGAAAGGGAACAAAGGGACAAACGGAAAAAAAGTCTTGCAAAAAAAAGAATGTTTGCAAGCGCCTGCGAAATATGTGTTGCAGCTTTTGAATTTCGAGGGGTGAAGAGCGTGCGAAAAAGCCGTGCGCACGAGCGCCTGTGCGAAAATTAAATGGTATGCAACGTCTGGAATTTGTTGTACCTAACCTGTATTGCATCTTTTGAATTTGAAGGGGCAAAGAGCATGAAAAAGCCGTGTTCATTGGCGCCTGCAAAAATTAAACGGCGGACAACGTCTGGAATTTGTTGCAAATTGCATTGCAGCTTTTGAATTTGGGGGCAAAGAGGGTGAAAAAGCCGTATACTCACAAGCGTCTGCGAAAATTAAATGGTATGCAACGTCAGAAATTTGCTGCAACTGCAACATGTTTGCAGCGAAGGGACAAGAGATAGAAAAAGCCTTTTCACAAACGCCTGCGAAAATCAAATGATATGCAACGTCTGAAATTTGCTACATGTTTGCAGCTTTTGAATTTGAAGGGACAAAGAGATAAAAACGCCTTTTTCACAAACGCCTGCGAAAATTGAATGGTATGCAACGTCTAGAATTTGTTGCAACGTATATTGCAATTTTTGAATTTTGAGGCTTGAGCATAAAAAAGTCGTGCTCACGAGCGCCTGCGAAAATTAAATGATATGCAACATCTAAAATTTGTTGCAACATGTTTGCAGCTTTTGAATTTGAAGGGGCAAAGATATACATAGAAAAAGACTTTTTTACAAACGCCTGCGCAAATTAAATGATATTCAACGTCTGAAATTTGCTGCGCAACATGTTTGCAGCTTTTGAATTTGAAGGGGCAAAGAGATGGAAAAAGACTTTTTACAAACGCCTGCGCAAATTAAATGATATGCAACATCTGAAATTTGTTGCAACATGTTTGCAGCTTTTGAATTTGAAGGGGCAAAGATATAGAAAAAGACTTTTTTACAAACGCCTGCGCAAATTAAATGATATTCAACGTCTGAAATTTGCTGCAACATGTTTGCAGCTTTTGAATTTGAAGGGGCAAAGAGATAGAAAAAGCCTTTTTACAAACGCCTGCGAAAATCAAATGGTATGCAACATCTGAAATTTGCTACATGTTTGCAGCTTTTGAATTTGAAGGGGCAAAGATATAGAAAAAGACTTTTTTACAAACGCCTGCGCAAATTAAATGATATTCAACGTCTGAAATTTGCTGCAACATGTTTGCAGCTTTTGAATTTGAAGGGGCAAAGATATACATAGAAAAAACAAACGCCTGCGCAAATTAAATGATATTCAACGTCTGAAATTTGCTGCAACATGTTTGCAGCTTTTGAATTTGAAGGGGCAAAGAGATGGAAAAAGACTTTTTACAAACGCCTGCGCAAATTAAATGATATGCAACATCTGAAATTTGCTGCAACATGTTTGCAGCTTTTGAATTTGAAGGGGCAAAGATATACATAGAAAAAGACTTTTTTACAAACGCCTGCGCAAATTAAATGATATTCAACGTCTGAAATTTGCTGCAACATGTTTGCAGCTTTTGAATTTGAAGGGGCAAAGATATACATAGAAAAAACAAACGCCTGCGCAAATTAAATGATATTCAACGTCTGAAATGTGCTGCAACATGTTTGCAGCTTTTGAATTTGAAGGGGCAAAGATATAGAAAAAGACTTTTTTACAAACGCCTGCGCAAATTAAATGATATTCAACGTCTGAAATTTGCTGCAACATGTTTGCAGCTTTTGAATTTGAAGGGGCAAAGATATACATAGAAAAAGACTTTTTTACAAACGCCTGCGCAAATTAAATGATATTCAACGTCTGAAATTTGCTGCAACATGTTTGCAGCTTTTGAATTTGAAGGGGCAAAGAGATGGAAAAAGACTTTTTACAAACACCTGCGCAAATTAAATGATATGCAACATCTAAAATTTGTTGCAACATGTTTGCAGCTTTTGAATTTGAAGGGGCAAAGATATACACAGAAAAAACAAACGCCTGCGCAAATTAAATGATATTCAACGTCTGAAATTTGCTGCAACATGTTTGCAGCTTTTGAATTTGAAGGGGCAAAGAGATGGAAAAAGACTTTTTACAAACACCTGCGCAAATTAAATGATATGCAACATCTAAAATTTGTTGCAACATGTTTGCAGCTTTTGAATTTGAAGGGGCAAAGATATACACAGAAAAAACAAACGCCTGCGCAAATTAAATGATATTCAACGTCTGAAATTTGTTGCAACATGTTTGCAGCTTTTGAATTTGAAGGGGCAAAGATATACATAGAAAAAGACTTTTTTACAAACGCCTGCGCAAATTAAATGATATGCAACATCTGAAATTTGTTGCAACATGTTTGCAGCTTTTGAATTTGAAGGGGCAAAGATATAGAAAAAGACTTTTTTACAAACGCCTGCGCAAATTAAATGATATTCAACGTCTGAAATTTGCTGCAACATGTTTGCAGCTTTTGAATTTGAAGGGGCAAAGAGATGGAAAAAGACTTTTTACAAACGCCTGCGCAAATTAAATGATATGCAACATCTGAAATTTGTTGCAACATGTTTGCAGCTTTTGAATTTGAAGGGGCAAAGATATATAGAAAAAGACTTTTTTACAAACGCCTGCGCAAATTAAATGATATTCAACGTCTGAAATTTGCTGCAACATGTTTGCAGCTTTTGAATTTGAAGGGGCAAAGATATACATAGAAAAAGACTTTTTTACAAACGCCTGCGCAAATTAAATGATATTCAACGTCTGAAATTTGCTGCAACATGTTTGCAGCTTTTGAATTTGAAGGGGCAAAGAGATGGAAAAAGACTTTTTACAAACACCTGCGCAAATTAAATGATATGCAACATCTAAAATTTGTTGCAACATGTTTGCAGCTTTTGAATTTGAAGGGGCAAAGATATACACAGAAAAAACAAACGCCTGCGCAAATTAAATGATATTCAACGTCTGAAATTTGCTGCAACATGTTTGCAGCTTTTGAATTTGAAGGGGCAAAGAGATGGAAAAAGACTTTTTACAAACGCCTGCGCAAATTAAATGATATGCAACATCTGAAATTTGTTGCAACATGTTTGCAGCTTTTGAATTTGAAGGGGCAAAGATATAGAAAAAGACTTTTTTACAAACGCCTGCGCAAATTAAATGATATTCAACGTCTGAAATTTGCTGCAACATGTTTGCAGCTTTTGAATTTGAAGGGGCAAAGAGATGGAAAAAGACTTTTTACAAACGCCTGCGCAAATTAAATGATATGCAACATCTGAAATTTGTTGCAACATGTTTGCAGCTTTTGAATTTGAAGGGGCAAAGAGATAGAAAAAGACTTTATTACAAACGCCGGCGCAAATTAAATGATATGCAACGTCTGAAATTTGCTACAACACGTTTGCAGCTTTTTAATTTGAACGGACAAGAGATAGAAAAAGCCTTTTTCACAAACGCCTGCGAAAATTGAATGGTATGCAACGTCTAGTAGGCCTATTTGTTGCAACGTTCTTGCAGCTTTTGAATTTTAAGGCGTAATTAGCATGAAAAAGCCGTGCTCACAAGCGCCCACGAAAAATAAATGATATGCAACATCTGAAATTTGTTTCAAAGTGCATTGCAGCTTTTCAATATTTGACGGGGGTAAAGAGCAAACAAAGAGTGCGCTTTCAATCCCCTGCGAAAATTCAAGGGCATGCAACTTGTGATTCTTTTCTGGTGTGTGCTGAAGCTTTAGAATTGACAGAGGTAAACGGGAGAATGGTGGTTTCTGTTCATATCTGACACAAACATCAAGAGCAAATCAACAGCCCCAAACGAGCAAGTACTGTCACAGGGTTTGATTTCTTGGGGTTGGTCATTGGCGGCACTTTCATGCGGCCCTAAACGAGCGTAACAAGAAAAAAGCGGTGCAGCCGGGCCGGAATGCAGTTCTTTGTAAATCTATGGCGGGTCGAAAGATCTTTACAAGTTTAGCATATCCTGAGTTCTTTGTTTTTGGGGCGCCAGGATCGTGCTTTTTAAGTGAGACCACTTTATTTCAAAAGGGACTTTGGCAAGTTATCCGTTCTTTCGGTAATTGGAATCCCTCCCAGCCCTCCTTGAGCGTCCTGCATCAGTGCCCATTTTCCGGCGAAGGTCAAGTTGGCGAAGGTCCATATGTCACTTACTGGGAATTGTGCATTACAAAAACAGAGGCCCGTATTCCCCATTGCCACTAAGCTTATTACTCCGCTTCAACTTACGTGAGGGCGAGCGGAGTGCTAGTTGAAGCTGAGCTTCACGCGATTCCCCAACATTTGAGTTGAAGCTGGGCTCCGACTGACGTGAGTGCAAGCGGCGAGCGCTGTTGAAGCCGTGTCCATGGCAACGTCGCATCAAATGACGAGAGCGGTCAAGTTGCACACGGAAAACAAAACCGTCTATTCAAGTCGCAAAAATCAGTGTGGTTTTTCGTCTGACTGTGGTGCAGACGACTCGAGTTCAAAACCTGCCAGTGACAAATATTTTCAAATTCAGAAATAAATCATTTGTTGGTGTTCACCTTCCTTCAAATTGCCTCCACAGGTCGCCAATGCGTTAGAACACATGGAACCTGCGCAATATTGATCCTGGTTTCTTGAAACCCTCTGCTAATTCACTCCCCGGTAAAGCCTGATTTAATTGGATGCAATTATTCTCCTGTTCAGATGATACCTATGCCTTTCGGAATATTTATTTGAACGTTTCCCTCATCTATGGCAAATACATACTTCTTTTCAGACCTCTCCCTTCGTCTTATGCCTCAAACTTGTTGAAAAATCTTTCCTCAATTCGTCTTGAACTTTTGACATTAAAATCTTCCATAACTCTTCCAGTTTCAATTTTTCCTTTTCCAAGTTCTGTTTGGTTCTGTTTCAGGAAAATTTGCTCTCTGTCATTTTCGTATTTGCCCCGTGCCAACTTGGTTCTTTTCTTTTGTTTCAGGTTAACGTTTTCCCTTCTATTTCCAGGTTAACTTTTGTTTTGTTTTTGTATTTTATCTTCTTCAGGATAACATTATTTCTTCCTTTTCATTTGACATCTCTCTCTTTTTGTGTTATTCTTGCATGCAAAATATTTTGTTACATTGCAACAGAAATCATTATCTTTTCCAGAATAGTTTATTTTTGCTCAATATCAGTTATTTTCAGATTAATGCCTATTTTTTGCCCTCACTTTCCAGGTTGACTTTCGTTTTAAACATTTTTCAGGACAATACATTAACTTTTTCAGTTCGATAGTTTCGTTTGTTATTG
>JASGXE010017268.1:0-10649 GCA_030068105.1 Sinentomon sp. SZTP_YWyxl
GAAGACAAATTAAAAAAAACGCAGCCCATCGTTCAGGCAACTTAAAAATTACACTGTATAGACTCCTCTTTTGGTCAAAGAGCGCAGCTGAGAATTGCATGTTCCCTATGCGAAGAAAATTATACCTGCAGAAGGCATAGCAAAAATGACCACAAATTTTGGGCGTTTTCATCTCACTGGAATTTTGGAAATGAAAGGCTGTATTCTGCAGAAACTCCTTCTCGTATGGGTCCATGCACTTTTTTGCTTTGAACTTGACAAAAACTTCACTTCAAATCAAAATAAGCAGGAAACTTTACTAAGATAAAGCACCACAAAAATCCTGACTGCGAAAAGAAGACATGAGACAAAAGAGATGATTCGAGATCAGAAAATTGATCGCCGAATTTTGGCCGATCAAAGATGATCCGAGATCAGGGCATTTTGATCGCCGATCAAAAGTTGACTCGAACTCGATGGACAAAACACCTGATCTCGGATCAAATTTTGATCCGAGATCAGCGGGCAGAGATGATCGGCGATCAACAGCCAAAAGAACCAAAAAATGAAATGATCTAGGTTTAAACTCAGTTTAAACTCTGATCAATTTTGATCCGTGTTGGGAAAACTGGGCATAAGTGTTTTTAAACTACGGCAGAGAATAAGCACAGTAACATCCTTGATATCACATTGTGCTTTGCAGCCCTCAATACCATTCCATTAAATCATAATAATCAGCTCTGCTCTCTTGCTGCATCTCGGAAGAGTTTTTATGCTTGAAATGAAACAGAAAGGTGAAATTTGGAACGCAGAAGGAAACAAGAGAAATGCACTCTTTCCAGGTGACAATCGGAATTTTTGATTTCCTTTGCTTTGAAGGTGCACCCCACCTTTTCTAGCCGGAATTGATGAGCTTTACGGTGTTTTTTTTTTTTTTTTTCAATTCAGATGTGCAGAATCCACTTCTGGACAAAAAATTGATATTTTTTCTGTGGGCAGTTTAAGGGGGGACACCTGTCTTCGGTGTTTTTTTTATTATTTGTCATCCGATTTGGATGAAATTTTGCACACAGTTTGGAGGCTTATAGGACAAGTGCTGTGTAAAATTTGAGCCCTAAATATTAACCGGTGTAGGTACAGGGTGATCTCAAAGGTGAAAAATGGATGCGGTGTTCCGACCCTTGTAGCGGTGCAACCACAAGTGCTAGGGAGGTCAGATTTTGGTTATAACTAGTTAAAAGCAGTTCAAAACTTTTGACTGTGTCGGATTTTTCATTTTTGTCCTTGCAGTTCAGTTATTGATGTAGTTTTGTCATGCATCGCTAAAAGCGCTGAAAAAACTTAAATTTGCGGTACTTCAATTGCATTAGGTTGAAAAGGAGGAACAAAATGAAAAATCCGGCAGTCAGTCGATTTGTCATACTTTTTTACATATATGTACCAAATTTCAGCATTCTAACATGAAAAACCCCTGAGATGGAAGGGACAGAAGGTCACCGCGAGTGAAAAAAATCCAAATGCGGAAAAATACGTTTGAAAAAGTGATATTTTCTGGCAATAATGAGAAATCTCACAGAAATCGGAAGCGGATGTAGTCGTGCAATCTTTCATAACTTTTGAAGTAATCTTTCATAACTTTTGAAGCAAACAAGATTATTCAAAGCCGTTTTCACCACTGGATTCAGGAGATTCCAAGGCATCTTTTAGGCAAAAAAACAAAATTGTAGAAAAGTCAAATTTTCACATTTTATACAGGTGTCCCCCCTTAAGGCAGTCTGCAAATCACGTGACTTTTAATGAGTAGAGATAGAGGGTCGATTGCATCAGTCAGAGCTAAGGCTTAGCTCCGATCTAAATCAGCATTTGGCTCTGAGCTAAGGAAAAATGGGTTGTTTTCTCGGAGTCAACTTTAGCACGGAGCTAACTTTTGATCAGAGCTAAGGCTGCATGTGATGCCACGGCCTGACTTTGCTTCGGCAGTTCGGATTTTTTTTTGCCAAATCAAAAAAATTGTCAAATCACTGTTTGGTCGGAAAAATCAGCTGAGGCCTGATGATACGTGTTTTTACTTCATAAGTTGAATTCAATTACCAAAGCAGGTGGTGGTGGTGGGGGGACTCCATGATGAATGGAAGAAAAGAGAAAGAGAAAGGATGTGTAACTGAGATGATGCCATGCCATCTGTTTCAAAGACATGTTTTGACATCTTTCGAGAGTCGGATGATTAGACATGTTACAATTTGTTTTACAAGACACTCCTTTCAACTTTTTTCATAGGCCATTTTTATTCCAGAGCAATGCCCAACAAAGCCGAAATTTTGGCATAAAAATGGGCCATGAGCATGACGACGCAAAATTTGGACATTGAAATTTTGGCATAAAAATGGGCCATGAGCATGACGACGCAAAATTTGGACATTGAAATTTTGGCATAAAAATGGGCCATGAGCATGACGACGCAAAATTTGGACATTTCACATTTGGGTCTTCTTCCGCAGACTCCCACCATGGGGGCATTGCCTTTTTAACTCCAAGTAAAAGCAGCTGTCCCTGACGTCATGTGTGGCGCTCTGCTTTCCACTTCATGTCGGCATGTGGATCGGCCTCCAGTCCAGAGCACCACACAGGCGCTCTGTTCCCACGAAACCAGTTCCTCGGCTGCGTGTCTGGTCGTATTGTCTGATGGTCTTGGTGCCACTGCATAAACATTGCATCTGGTTTGTGCAGTGCATCCATATGAGCACCAACTTATGGCGCCCTGTACCGGATTAGGCTCAACTCTTTTCATTGCTTTTCATTTGCGAAAATGCTATAGTCATCTCTTTTCTTGTTACCTTTTGGGACCACAGCACTGGTCACACGTCTTTGCTGGTGAAGCCATTTTTTTTTGGATTTTGCCAATTAACACAAATCAAAAACAGATCTTTGGATAAGACAACAAGAATTCAAATAATCAGTTCAACAGACGACATGCGAGGCAACGCAATACTGTCTGGATCAAACCACGATTAACGACAAATTATTTCGGGCGTGTCAAACAGCGCGACTTTTTTGCACAAACATTGCAAATGAAACAAAGGAGGCCAGAAACACCGGAAATGAGAGCATTGCAGGTGGCCGGAAAAATTAACCGTCGCCCAGTTGACCTGTTCATGAGCAGTTGTTGACGGCAGTGAAAAATATGCTACAAAAAATTCTGACAATCGCTGCTCCACACCTCCGGTGTTCCCTTGACCTTTTTTGTCGTCCATATTCCACCTCAAGGTCCTTCATTCTTCTTGGCATTTTACCAGAGTGCACTCAGGTTTTTTTGGATCATCCAAATGCTTGGCTCGGAGCCAGCGAAGTGAGCTAGTGATTTAGAACCGAGCTAAATGCCTTAGCTTCGAGCTAAATGCCTTAGCTCAGAGCTAGTAAGCTCACAACTAAACTTTTGTGATGCAATCCATTTTAGCTCTGACTTTCAAGTCGGAGCTAGTTAGCTCCGAGCTAACGCTAGCTCCGTGCTAAGTTCGCTCCGACTGATGCAATCGACCCAGACAGTCCTTTTAATCTTCCATCCCGAAAAATGTGAAAAACAGTGGAAAATCTCCCCAGGCCATACTTCACATACCTATGTACGGAGGGTATTCAGAAAGTTTTGAACCTGAGATGGAATGATGCACTTCTCGGTAATTTTGATGCCTTAGCATCACAATTTGGTTCATTATAGAAATGTTATAGAATTTTCAGGTTGATACATTGTTGATTTTTATTTTATGTTCATTTCAAAAAGAGCTCTGCAGAAGTCAGAAACGGACAAAACTGGTGAATGAGAGAAACATCTGTTTGATCGAAGGTGATGACATGACCCCTGGCCATATCTTTGAAATTTTGAACCATCTAAAAAAACAAGCACGAGGCACCCTTTACTCGTAATTCCCGACATCTTTTCAAGTGATCACAATAATTATTATTTGAACAGCGCCATCACAGTAAATCTTGGTAATTTAACTGAATTCTGTTTGCAAGCAATTGTTCCTCATTCTGTGCCCACTCTGCCGTTACCCGAACAATTTTCATCAGAAATTACTCCAGGCTGTTTCCGCATTGGTCCCAATGCATTTGTGGCATCTCGTGCTCAATCTCATCTATTGAACAAACAAGTTGCTGGGAATAACAACACTGTACTCTCCCTCCTCTCCCCCACTCGTTCTCTCCCTCCCCTCCCCCACTTTCTCCTTTGTGGCAGCTGGCCCTTGCTTGGCAATAGCTCAGCCAAGTTGAATGAATTCTGACCTTTGCAGTTGAGTATCAACAGTCTTGTTCTGAAGGATGGAAATGTTGTAGGCTGACAGTTAAAAAAAAATGGGATGGGTTGTCAGTTTGCCTTCGGACTATCTTCAATCTTTGGCAGAGGATTTTTCCGATCATCCAAGAGCGCTTCCCTCATGAAGGGTGAAAATGGCCTCTCCAATCACAGACTACCATCATTTTTCTCAGGCGCCAAACAAATTTGTTCCAACAGGCAAAAAGCGAAAAAACCTTCAACCTTCTTCCAGCAGTCCACCAGTTAAGTCTACAGCTGTTCAACTATTGTATTGACCACTTGTTCCATCCAGCTCAAGCACATCAGAACAGAAATTTAATGACTGAATTTATTAGTCTTCTGTCCTAACAAAAAGAAAGGCATGTGGTTGATCAAATTGTCCAGATAAATACAACTTCGTATCCCACTCCACTTCATCTGTTGCCTGCCGCATGAGGGGCAGAGGCCGAAGGTAGTGACAGTACGAACCCACAATTCCCTGTCTCCTGGCACCTCATGCAGCAACTGATGAAGTGGGATCGGATGGGATGGGGGACAGACTGAAACGAAGTTATTATTTCTGGAAAACTTGATCAACCATTCTTTTTTCCCATGATTTGTGTGAGCAGCGGCATTCTGGCTTTTTTGAGGAGAGGGCCGGCTTTGTCAGGTATCAAGGTGTTAGTATGGTCCTGGCTCAGACGCAACCTGAACCATCAGTTTGATTGTTCAGGTCGATTGTTGATGAGTTTTTTCAGTGCTGGTTTCACATGAAATGGGTCTTTATTTTAATTCAAACTTCTTTCAATAATTTGTAGTCTTTACTTTTCCAGACAATAAGTGTTTTATTTACAGTTCACGCACTGATCTGATACAATTCGAACATTACAGCACATGATTACCTGAGTGGTTAAAGTCAAGTGAGCAAGTTCATTTCTTTAGTTGAATTGAATGTCGGTTGATGTATTCAAGTTAGCACTGAGCAGGTAGGTCCGTTTCTCATCACAATGAACAAATTATTGATCACTTATAATTTTCATGTCCCCGTTCTTTGTTGGTAGGCACATCCATTGTCCGCACCACTGCGGTGGACAGCAGTCAGCAACATACATAACGTAATGGGGAGGAGACAACTTTTCCAAACTTAAACTTCAAAATTGCACATTTGCAAAAGCAAAGCAAAAGCATCCTGGGATGAAACGAATTGAAACCCACCACTTGCCTGCCCCCCACCTGCCAACCAGTGTTTCTCATCCTCCAGCCTTATCCTCATAATTATTGCAAGAAGAAGGCGGAAGCCAATTTAATCATCAAATCCCAGAATCACATGTGTTGTGCACGCACTCAAGTTAGTTTTATTGGGTGGAGTCTTGGACAATGCCAAAACGTCACAAATACTCGTAGGGATGTGTGGTTTCTGCTGCTTTGTTGGACATCATTCACTTGGACATTGCTCTTTGAGTGAATTCAGTCCAACCAGTTAAGGGCGAGTGGGGGGTCAAAATGCAGACTTCGGTGAATATGAACCGATTTGGTTGAAATTTGGCACACTTATTGGGGTTGTTGAAACGAGTCTTCATGCAAACTTCCACTGCTCTATCTATCATATTTCAGAAGTTATTGCTGATTTCATAAAAAGTACTAGCGGAACTTCCGATTGACGATCAGCAATACCCGTAAAACATTTGGAGTTCAGGATTGCCCCATTTTGGTCTTTATTCTGTCCAAAGTGGAGTGATAGAGCCAGATTTAGCAGTTTTGATCTCATTCATGAGTTTTTTCCTCAATTTCAGTGTATCCGCTACAAGCGAGGGGGCATTTGATAAACAATAGCCCAAAACTGTTATATAAAGTGACATAATCAAAATTCTGGCTCTGTGACTCCACTCAGGACACTTTTTTACATAAGTGTGCCAATTTTCACTTTCCCATGACGTCTGGGAGCTGAGAAAATGCAATCGAAAGTTCGAAAAATGTCAAAAAAGTGAAAGCGTAAAAAACGCGCCTTGAAATTTGTGGATTTTTCAAAGCAAATAAAAATACGCCGTCGTGTGATAAAAGTGTCGCACGTGAAACCCGATAGCTCCTCAACCAATAAAGCCACGGCAATGGTAATTATATCATTGGAATCAGCAAAAAATGGGCAATTTGATGACACCAAAAGGTAAAAAGTCCAAAAATCACGCATTTTTCATTTTTCTGACCCCCTACTCCCCCTTAATGGAGTTAATGCCCAGCCCATGCCTGCCTTGCTGTGCTGCTCATTATAAGCATTAAAGCCATAAGAATAATGCCCCCTGGTTGCTCTTTCATCCATCGTGATGATGGTGAGGTCAGATCATGCCCGAATTAATTAATAATTATTTAGCTTTGTTTGTTTTTAGTGTCGAAACAATAATTGTGCATCTTTGCTTGGTTGACTTTGGCATGATTCAGAGTCTGACCAATACAATCCATTATTTTTTGAATCTGCTCCGTCTGTTGGTTTTTCGTTTTTGCCCACATCTTTCCTCTTCTGAGAAATCGCAAATAAAAGTTTCTTTCCTAATCCTGACACTAACTGTAAACAAGAAGATGAATTCCCAACAAGTTATCCGTGCATAATAAATGGATCAATATTCAATATGCACGAGATTATTCTGCAAAGCGCTTCTTCATCCAACATCGTAACACTGATTCAATTTCATAATCTAAGCAAAATGAAGAAAAATACATTGGAAATGAAAATTTCAACGCAAGTCTGAAAAAACATCAATCATTTAATGACAAGACAAAAATGATTGTTTTCTAGAATGGAAACCCCCTCGTTTTTGGTAATGTTGCTGTACTTCCGAGTGTAAATTATTCAGAGTGTAATTCAGAAGCTAGAACTAGACTTAGATACCAATAAACAACTGCTGTTACGCTTTGCTGCATTGACTTGTCTCCCAACACTGACATGGTGGATCAAATGAAATTACCTGACGTCATCACCCCAACCACCGACAAAAAAAAATTTGACTTGAAATGCCTTACGGCTTTCTTGTGCGAGAATCCACATTTGTCAAAAAGCTCCAGCTTTTGGAGGACTCTCTCCTCCAAGTCCCATGCCAAAGGTTGGCCCCCTTGGAACCGCTGGGGGCAGCTGGTCCCCACACGCCCTGCGCATGGGTCTCTGCTCCAATGTTCCAGCAAAACCAAAAGATTTTGCAACTCGACGCCCCCTGCCCCAGAAACAATCCAAGCTGAGGAACCAGGGGGGGGGGGGTGCACGGTGCACTCTTGGACCCACTGTCAACTGAGCACAGAAAAAGAAAAAAGTGTATGAAAATCAATAAAAATCCAATCAGGTCGGGTCGGTCAGTCAGAGTAGGCTCATTCCCATTTTCTTTTTCACTTCATTCAGTGTTTTCTCGGCCAATGTTGCTGCTTTTTCAGAGCCATTTTCCAAAACAGAAACCAAATACGATTTGTCATTCAAATAGTCCATCACTTTGCCACGGATATCTTTCAAAAAAGAATCAATCCTATCGGCAAGTTCCAGTTTGTACTGTCCTGTTGTAAGATGTGAATTCCGTTGGCAAACAGCAGCCACAGCCTTGACATCACCGTTCAACTCCTCCCGACACCAGACTATCAATCAAGACCAAGTTCGAGACTCCAGGACGGTTCAGTGGATCAAAAGTGACCTCTGACATTGAATCAGTAACAGCTTTCCTGCATTTCAGTTCAATTGCCTGACGCGTGTCAGTGAGATCAATTCGACTTAGTTGGTCTGGATCGGATTTGGACATCTTACTTCCGGGGTTTCGCAAACTCTTGATTTTTCCTTCCATCTCTGCAAAATACACAATGAAAATAGCAGTAGCCAGTAGCCACAAGACAAAAAACTATGGAAATAATGTACCTACAGGGTGTATTGGAATTGCTCTTTGTGCCAATGCAAACAAATATGAAAAAGTAAATTTCTTCGAAAACCCACCTTTTTGGGGTTTTTGCCCAGAAAAGCTCCCCATTGTTGCCATGGCAACCGGACATTTTTGGGCTAAAACGGTCGAAGGAATGGGATTTTGACAAAACAATATCTCTCTTACATTTTTGTTCGTTTCATCCTGAGGAACCATGATTGCAATTTATCATGATTCGAGTGATTTTTATTTTCTTACCCCCAAATGGCCCGGGGGACTATTCTAGCCCATTTTAGGTCAGAAAATAAAAATCACCCGAATCGAATGAAATTTGCAGACATGTTTCCGCAGGATGAAACGAACAAAAATGAAAACGATATATTGTTTTGTCAAAATCTCACTCCGACTGTTTTTGCCCCAAAAATGTCCGGTTTCCATGACAACAAGGAACCAACAATGGGGAACTTTTGTTGGCAAAAACCCCAAAAGTGTTGGTTTTTCAAAAGATAATATGACTCGTTTCACAGGATAATGGAACGGGAGAAGAGATAAATGCTTTGCCTAGCAACAAAACAATTATTCTTTGCACATTCAAAGTAGGTACCTAACTGTTCGGAAAGTCACTCAATCTGCGATTCCAAGTGTGTTTGTGTGCGCGTGCGTTTCAAGTGCCACAGAACCAAACACACATGTTGAGTGAAGAACTGATTGCTCAGCTATAAAAAAGCATACACCTACAAATGAGCTAGATTAGACAGTTAAAAGAACCTGGTACCTACCTACTTAAGACAGCCCTCCCTACCCCACACACAAAAAACCATTGGCTTATTTTGTAGAACATGATTGGCAATGGTTTTTCACCCATTTTTTTTCATCCATTTTTTTTCACCCATTTTTTTTTCTCCAAAGATACAGATAAAGGTGGCATCTTTTTGTCCACTTCTCCTTAGTGAGTCCAACCAAACCAGTGCAACTTTCCAGACAATTTGGTCCTCCAGAAAAAGTAGGTACCTACTATACATTAAAGGCAAAATGTCAAATGAATAGGCATGCATAGGCATCACAAACAGCATTCAATTTCCCACACATTGGAAATTGAACCTGGTCTGTTTGCAATAATAAGGTTCAACAATTTCCACCCATGGTATGGTGAATATTGAAAGCATAGGTACCAAGTCATCGTATTCATCCAAAAATGCTACCCAAACAACCCCTGATAAATTGACCTTGTCCAATTTTCCCTTGGCATTGAAACTAATACATTGGTGAGGACTGATGCATTACCTACCTACCTAGTCAAAATTTCTGTTCTAAATTTCTCTCCTCCAAGAGGTTTGGTTTTCATAATCCGAAAGCAAAAAAACCTGTAAGGTGCCTGAATGTTTCACCAGACGTTAATCCTGGTGAAACATTGTTTCTTTGAGGTGGAGGAACCTCCCCCGTAGGTCATACAGGTCTTAGAGGAGCAAAGACTCCAGAGACTGTGATGCCTAAGAAGGGCTACGATAAAAACTGTTGATTGATGAGCACGCCAGCGTTGTCAGGGCTAGGCTTGGGTGCTCTGTTAGCTCATGGAATCAGTATTGACCACTGACCGGATCATCTGTCCTCGTCCTCATCTGACCGGATCATCTGTCCTCGTCCGAGTTTGCAGAGACTCAACGTCCAGTCAACGACTCCAATTGACGATTCATCCGAAATGCCCAAACCCGCTTTGTAATCCTTTTTGCTTATTTTTCCTTTCTCGTCACTTCCCTTCCCTCGTCGATGTATGCCTTTTTTCCCCCTGAAGCATCGTGTTGAAGATAGCAAGTCGAACGGCGAGGAAGATCCACAAGCGGAAGCCGTCCACAGAGGGTGAGACATCAGTTTTCTATCTGTTCTACGATTGATCCTCATTTCTATTACCACTTATAATCGCTAGAGGCTCCACAAAACATTCATAGGTACAGTGAGGTGGTCTTGTCTGGTCCCACCAGATATTGGCATCACGGAGAAAGACCATGTCCGTCCACCACAGCAATTCCATTCGGTCCCAGAACAAACCTAAAAATTGAGAAAGATAACAATGCAGTACCTACCAACCTACACGACAGGCCAGATCTGGTCTGGGTACTTACCAGGAATGAGGGCAGTTGGCTTTGTAAATGTCTCTCCAAACTGACGATTGAATATCCGTACTAAATCCTGAGTCAGCTCAACGTGTTGAACCTGATCCTGACCACACGGAACAAATGCAGATCTGTACGGAAGACAGAAAAGGAGAGAGAAGAGAGAGAGAGAGAGAGAGATTTTTAATTTGATTTTTGAAATAGCCATGATTCCAAAAAGCTCCTGATTCGGCTAGAATGATCAAATTTTCTCTAATTTGCTTCCTTTTTGTACAAGGGTCATTTTTCTGAATGACACATCAGTTAGGTACCAATAGATTACGCGATAGCGTAAAATTATTTAGGTGACCTCGCATTTTAGTCCGTATTTAAAACCATGTGGAA
>JASGXE010017269.1:0-10889 GCA_030068105.1 Sinentomon sp. SZTP_YWyxl
CCAAACCAAGATTGAAATTTTACAAATTAGAAATTGCATCAAGTTTCCTCTTATTCGGACGAAATTCAGGCGGGGTGCGGGGCCAACCTAATGTCATGTGAGCTGTCTCACATGACATCAGGTTGGCCCTGCACCCCGCCTGAATTTCTCCCGAATAAGAGGAAACTTGATGCAATTTCTAATTTGTTAAATTTCAATCTTGGTTTGGCGGAACTTTACATACCGATATTCTTTTTAAAGGCCTGAGAGCGAAGCTCATGATTATGTGTTTATGAGAGCAAGTCCAGACGGCAGCAAATTTCCATCATCCTCCAGCATTCCAAGGATCTGGAAAAGTTACTTTTTATCTTTTTATCTTTCTCCTAGCTCGAAGACAGTCCCGCCCCAGAGGGAAGCTAGCATGAGATTGGCACTACTTTGCATCTGTAACCACCTGACACGAAGCAGGCAGCCCCATGCTGCTCCCTAGACAAGATCATAAATCTGACCTCACCGCCATGGATCCCAAGCTGCCATAGCATATTCTAGGATTGGACGAAGAAGGCCGAAATTGGCAATCCTTACTTTAGGCAGGCATTTCGTGCAAATATTCAACACAAAGATGGAGAGTATGAGTGGAGAGTACCCAAGTTTAAACAATTGCAAAAGAGAAGAAACTATCAGCGGAGCAGGATGATGTGTTGCTACAAATGCTATCCATGTAGCAAGCTTTGAAACATTAGATAACATGAGGAAATGACTGGCCAGAGGTGAATATCCTTTCTGTCCAAATGATGTTATCAAAGAAGTGAATGACCGTTCGGTCTAAATGAGGTGAACCATATATGACAAAGCGGAAGGCTGTACGCTTTGTCTTGGGGACTATGCGGATTTTATCTAAAATGAGAAGTGTTTCAGATCTCTATCGGTGGGGAGCACAGTTGCGTGTATTCCATGCACGCTGTATTTTGACGACAGGTTTCGTTGACTTCCATTCGAAGTGACATTGCTACCTGCGACTTCTTCGATGGAAGTCAATAAAACCTGTCGCCAAAATACACCGTGTATGAATACACGCAACTGTGCTCCCCACCGTTATTAGGCCTATGTGTAAAACTCGGAAGGAGACTGAGTACAACGAGCTGCGGCCAGCAACATCTCCACTGAATAATCAACGACCAGCAACCACCCAGCAACACTCCCCGCTCTCTTTTCTTCTGTCAGCAATCTGCATCCACACGGCAAGCACACGAATGCCGCAACAGCGGCAGCAAGAGAGCGTCCATCGCAACGAGGCATCCCCGGAGCTGTGAAGCGGAGGGGAGCGTTGCCTCCAGCCGCCAACAGATGACTTTGTCATTGCGATGTGCGATTTCCATGACGGAAAGAAACAGCGCAGGTGTGCGCAACTTCACATTAAATGCTGAGAATTTCTGACATTTGACTTGCATGTTGCGATTTTCATGTTTGTCTTGGTGTTCGGTCGACCGACAGGTCGACGGGCTTTCTCGTAGTTAATAATTAGCTACTCCTGGAAATCATCCGTCTCAGTCATGCTTTGCGAACCAGGACTTGATACCTTGATCCAGCGCAGGCAGGATCGACGAGTGGCTCTTCTCAGAAAAATCGATGGTAACAAGTGAATGTCTGATTAATCTTCCCTCTGGTACTGCAAGTTTTCCTATAAGCTCTTTAAATGTAGCTTGAGAAGGACTTTGTCTGGATCCGGCCCTTTGCGAATTCGCAGGCAAATTGCAGAGTAGGTACCTATAGCTTGCGGATATCTGCAGAGGTGGAGTAATCACTCGTAACAACTTTGGAGGAAAAATTATCAGAAATGACTACAGAATAATTGATATGGCAAGGTGAATGACAATCCTGTTGCAACAGTTATTTTGGCGACATCATGCATTTTTAGCTCCAAATAAACTTCTGTAAAAGTGAGGAATCATCTGTGCAGCTTTCGTCAGAATAAGTGCCAAAGTCCTGGAAGTCGCACCGTGATAACAGAGCACCATCAGGTCATTTTTGCATAAACATCCCCTTTCTATGCCCAACAGTTTTTTCGACAGATGATGCATGCAAAGAAATGCAGTAAATAGCCTACTCCAGAAGAGGCCTGCAAATAATTAACGAAAGAAGAATCTCCATGTTTTAGCGGACGCAAAGCCGCTGCCATGTAATAACGTATTAGGTATGCATATTACTCGTATAATACGAGTAATATGCAAAGGAAATGGCACATCATATGCACATTAGATTCAAGATCCGCTACATGAAGACAAGATTCAAATCTAGAAGAAAGAATAGCCCCATGAAACACGGCATCTGAGTGAAAAGAAGAAGAAAACACCGCAGATAGGAAGGATCGCTGGATTACACGTAGCCAAATTTCTTGCTGTGCTTTTCCCGCGAGACGACAAAAATGCTCGATTTCTGCGTCAAACCGAGAAGTTCAAATTGGTTTATTTTCATTCGGTCCACAGCACCGACGAATCCTCGTCTGTGTGTTGAGGACCAGAGTCTTTTGCATGATCATGTGGATCGATGGATTTCGCTTTTTTCCGAGGCGTCTGTTCAAGTCCAGGACGGACTTGCCACACACACTGCAGCACAGCAGATATATCCAAAGATGTTAAATTCAGCATTAATTGGGCATCCCTGGACATTTCGCTCATAAGTCCCAGAGTCTGAATTCGTAATTCCGGTTATCTCTTATCACAAACCTCGTGTTTGACCATGAAAATCGTGGTACAGGCCGATTCATGGCAATAACCTGGAACTCCTATACCAACAATTGTAGCCTAGCCTCATGCGAAATACACATAGATATGAATCAATCTAAGCGACATTCAAAGAAAAACAAAAATACGAATAAGCCGCAATTGAATCATGGAAAAAGATAACCGCTAAGATTTTGGAGTCATTTTCGATCCTATGGGGAAAGATTATATGCCCCCCTCTCTCTCTTTCGGCCGTTTTAAACAATATACTCGAAGTTAACTTTGGCACCAAATGTTTACATTTCGTCTGATGGATAGATCTGCTTATGTGTGTAGCGATGTCTTTCTTTATCATTTTTCAGTTTCAGATATGAATGACGTTACTATGGAAGCGAAGCACATCATGACGGGATCCATAGCATTACAGGCAGCCATCAACTATCGGGATGACGTCAAACTGACGAAACGTTGGAAGCAAATGAAGAAAATAATGAGCAGGTATAAAAAAAATTCTTTATTCATTTCTGCCCATGGAGGAAATTGTGGCAGAACGGCGGAAAAAAATCTGAGTCAAACAAGTAAAACAAATAAACACGTCGCATTAAACGAAACAAAACATCGAGAAGAATCAATGGAAAAATCGAAGGAAAAAGGTCACACGATTGGTCAAGAGTCAATAACTATCACGTGCGATGCTCGCAAGATGCCTTAGCCCTTGTAAAGGAGGGGGAAATTCCAATCTTTTATATCGTGGGAGAAATAAAAAGAAATAAAATATCGGCTATTGCTACAAATATTAGGGGTTGCGGGAGCAAGGCCTCATAATTTAGTTGCCATTGGCAAGGCCGTTGTCTGTTCCGCGTTGGTTAGGTTTCATTGAATACACGATGGTATACTCGGGAGAAATTTCAAGAGTAAGTGACAATATCGCTTCGTGGCTTCGTAATTCTACGCTCACGGCGACGCTGAGCCAAAGGTGCTAAGCGAAGTTTCCTCCAAGGTTAAGCCAAGGTAAAATTTATCGGCAATTTGCGGCTTCTGTCTTTTGAGAAATGTTCAACTTATGGACATTCTACACCTCTGCGGGTCTCATCAAAAGAAGTTCAAATATAAGTTATTATTATTATTTTTTATTATTTAAGCAATACTGTCCACAAAGGCAATGGTGGCAGAACGACGAACAAATCTGAGTCAAATGGTTAAAATCAAATGGTTAAAGTCAAATGGTCAAAACATTTTAAAAGACAAGGGCGAAAACAGATTGGCAACAAAAGAAGGGTCATGATCAGTTATAAGCGTTTGTTGCAAGGTGCGATGCCAAGGGATGCTTTTACTCTCAAAATTGTGGTGGATGCAGAGGGAAGAGAATTCCAATCTCGAATGGTGCGGGGGAAGAAAGAATTAAAAAATCGGTTAGTACTGCAAACCGGACCAGTGAGTGCCAAGCCATATCTGTTCTACGCTGATAAGTTTAATGGAATAGTTCGTTTTAGAGGAAATTGTAGGAATGTGTAACAATATCACTCAACAATTTACTAATTCGGCGCTCTTGGCGCCTTTGTGACAAGGGAGTTAAATCAAGTTCCTTCATCAAACCGGAAACACTCTCACCGCGTTCAAAAGATCCTGTTATCATGCGAAGTTCAATAGCAATTAAGAAGTCCAAACAAAGATGTTGAAGTTCATGAAGTGAAGGAAGACACAAACTAAGAACACTATATTCGCTACACTTGCGAGCATACTTCAAAATATGAGAATTTTCTAATGCATCGCAAATATTCGAAATATTGCTAAAGTTTAACATATTTGAAATCATTACTGATTTATGAATTCGCTACAATAAATTCGCGCAGTTTTCTTGGGATTTTGCCTTTGTCGAGCCTGCTTAGAGCACACAAACATTTCATTTTGGTGAAAGTATTGAAAAAATGCCATTCCTCTCGCATATGATTAATCAACGTCTATGATTATGATTGGTGTCAACCGAAACTCATACTGAACAATTCCCCAAATACATATGGTTTGAGCGCACGACAGATTGGCCCAATTTTGAAACTTTACTCGAGTTCGTAGACCCCTGTAGCGAACTGAGGAGAGTCGTATTTTGTAAAGCAATGAGCTGCATTCTGCAACTGGAATTTCTTGTCTTTTTCGGATTTTCTTTCAGAAAGATTTTCTGAATTTGCTGGCATTCCCATATCGCAATGAAAAAAACACAATCATGTAACGCAAACAAAGCACCGAGTTCAACGCTTGTTTGCTCCGGTTCAACCAGACAAAACTCTGTAGTTCCAACAACTTTTGTTGGATGAAATTAGTATCTGAATTATGCAACCGTATTTATTTTAGACGAAATCAAATTACGAAACCAGGCAAATAAGTTGAAAAGATGGAATCTCAGGAGCGCGGAGGGAGACGTGGATCTCGTATACCATACATATACGAACGGAATAGTGTAGCGGCCATATCCCGAGGCAAAGAGCTGATGAATAATAAAATTGTCTCGTCGTGTGCGGAGGTTCCTGATGGTTTTTGGACTGACTAAAAGACAGTCGCAGCTTGCAGCTTTCATGTCGGAGGAGTGATTCCAGCTTGCATGAATTGTGATTCCATGCGATGTCAAAATGTTATCATGCTCGCTCAACAGAATTTCGGTTGAGAGTTCAGCAAAGAAGTTCTTTGATTTGCTTATTATTCAATCTAAAACTGCGAGAAGAAGACGTCAGCAAGAGAAGAGCGGGCATTCTTTGATTTGTTTCTTGTTTGTTTGACTTCCCTTCCGCATTCCTCCAATCCTACTTCATGCTTTCTCCCTCCACCACCGACCACCCACCGACAGCTTCCTCCCAACTCCACCGTCATCTGGTACTTTCCCATTCACACCGCACCCTCTCAACTCATCACATACTCATCCTCACATCACATCACTCACATCACTCACCTCGTGCTCTCCCCAAAGACATCTTATACCAGTCCAATCTAGATTCTCTACCTTCCACTTTTTCTCTTTCCTCCCTTGCATCTGCCGTCGCCTCACCCTCTCATACGACTCCCTAGCTCACCTTTTGCTTCCACTTCAATTTCTAGTCAAACAATTAAAATTATTAATTACGTATCATTCCTCTCCTGCTCTCAGTTGCCATAATTGCGGTGGCTTCCCATGAGAGTACAATAATAAACGAACAAGAATTTATTTGACCTTGCGGATGTGAAGAACCAAAGGGGCTGACCGCAGAGATCACCCATCGATATTTTCGATATTGAGTTTTTAATTTGTCCTCGTATCAAAAAAAGGCAGAATTAAATTTTAATCCAGCAAACTAACCATTCAGTTCTTTTCCACGTGTTCCTTACTGCAGAGTTCCCAGTTCGTTACAACAATGAGCGAAATGGTTTCTGAAAATGTATCATTATAAGCACAGCATCTATATCCGTTTTTCCCACATTTCGTTCATGCCGTCTCTACTGCAGATAGATCTCAAGATAGAAATCTGGTCCACGCAATTGAAGATGAAAATTAATTTTCCCTAATTATGCCAGCTCTGTGTGGCATCCATATGAAATCTCTCAAATTGATGCGTTGGAAAAGGTGCAGCGCTTCTCTGCTCGGATCATTAAAACGATTTTAAAAAACATCAAGCGTTACAACAATCTCTTCAATGCGCGAACGTAGAGCCCACCGCAGGCTCTATCTGCTCAGAGGCTATTTTATGAAGGCACTGCAACTCTTGTGCTTCCTGAAGGTTTCTTACCAAAAATACCACTTGTCGCTCCAATCATCATGCCCAATTTTCGGTCCCTCCGGTCAAGTTCAATCGATATTATCACCTTTGTTTCACCAAAACCTTCAAGAGTGGGAATTCTCTGCCAAATGTCCCTGCTTCCAACAATTTATTTTTCTTTCAGCATTTATTGTCGGAATATTCTCTAACCCACTATTAATTATTGTTAACAATCTATGACAACTCTGCAAAGCATATGCAAATTTCTTGCTATTAATTCTGAAATTTAATAACCCGTGGGGAGTTCAAGCCAGGATTAAAATTTGATTCGGTCGCAAATTTTTGACCCTGCCCAGCCGCTTTTGAAAATGGTGAGGCAGGGCAAACATTTGCTGCCGGAGCAAATTTTTATTCTGACTTGAACTCCCCACGGTGAATATACTGAATACCTTCGGACCAGAGTTGCACGACTTTTTTTTCTTGTGATCGGTGATCTGTGCAAAAGCTATCATCACAATAATGATAGCAATGATAGCAATAAAACAATGCCATAATGCCAATGTAGGAACAGATGGACAAGTTATTGCAGAGTATCCTTTACTGGAACTGTCAAACAAGCATTCTTGTGCTACTTCAGCAGATTGTGGAAAAAAATGAGCCGCGCCGAACCTCTATATTTTATTTTGAAGGTGATGTCTTGCGGTTAGATGCTTGCTTCTTCGCAGAGCAATAGACCTATGCCATAACTCTTCTTAATTGCAATAAGGCTTTCTCGCAACTATAGTGCATACATATACGTATAAAAATAGCAACTGTAAGAACCTATAACTCCAGAAATTAAAGAATCTGCGCGGCATTGGTGAAGCGGCAGCAACAACGCAGGTAGGTACCGTGACACTTTTGTCCGTCAAAGGTATCTGCTCCTTACCTTTTGTATAACGGATTCTATCAGCACTACCGTATGTTAGAAGGTCTTTGGCTAGTCTTGCACGGCCAGAGCTTTTTAATTTGTGAATGTGTGCACAGGGAGCTTGATAAAAAAGTATCTGTGAATGTGTTATTGTGTTTGCCGTCTGTGCAGATCCAAGTGCAGATCCAAGCCCTTTGCTGTGATGCGTTT
Source organism: Sinentomon sp. SZTP_YWyxl (assembly GCA_030068105.1). NCBI lineage: Eukaryota > Metazoa > Arthropoda > Protura > Sinentomata > Sinentomidae > Sinentomon > Sinentomon sp. SZTP_YWyxl. Next base: position 7,545 of record JASGXE010017269.1, read on the forward strand.
TTTAGCAGAAACGATTCACAAATGCTTCTTGTTTGAAAGAAGTTTCCCTATGATTGCAGCGTCATCTTTTCTCCCTTTCAATTTATAAGCTCTTGCTTTGGCAGTGTAGCTTTCCAGATTTTTTTTCAGGGATTGCTGGTCGTAGAAACTAAAAGGTACACCTTCTCTCGCACGACAATGTATGATGACACTTCCTTATTTTTGTTGCACAATTTACTGTGCACCCTGTATACATTGAAAAGGCCAACGGAGACACAGTAACGGGCTTAACATTTGCAAAGTTTTAGGAACAGTTTAAACAGCACTAAAACCTGTTTACGACTGCTGTAACTTTTAAGTTTAGCTCATCTGTGCTTGGCAGCTGGGTGGGATGGGGGCCTTCTTTTCCGGACCGAACCTGCCGATTTGAACTTTATGAGCCGATCGGCCATGGCTTTTTTGCAGTTAGTTTCTCGTCATTTCTCCTGGTTTTCCAAATATTGAAGGTGAAGAGAACTGCACTGGAAAAGAAGTGCACTGAATGAAGCAGCAAGCCGTTGAAACAGCAGTTTCTGGCTTTGAAAAGTGAGTTGTGCTGGGCTCAAACTGAAAAAACAATATTGGTCTTTCGTGCGCGTCAGAAGCAAAAGACACCATGCTCTCGAATTCTGCGGCGCCTCTCTGAAATGGAAACTGCTCCGAATCATCCAGGGAGAGTACCTTCTACCGGCGTACAGAGACGCCGAAAAGGACAGAGTCCGTTTACAAAGTAATTGAAGAAATAATTTAAGCTGTGTGATTCAGTTGGTCGAATTTGTATGATATTGGTTTTATCTTCGAAGCTAAAAACGAGGCACATTCAGTCTTCATTGATTTTAAGAAGGCATTTGACCTCACACCTCATGCATACTCTTGCTACGAAAGTTAAAAATGTGACTTTTCTCCACACGTTCTCAAGCTTGTGGAATCTTATCTGACATCAAGATCTTCTGTGGTTAAGTTCGACGGCAATCCAACCACTGGCTTTTTTTTTCAATTCTATGGGTGTCTTATACGCAAGGCACCGTCCCAGGCCCTCTTTTGTTCTTGATATAAATCAACGACATTGTCCAACTTTGTAACAGCACAGTTCTTTTGTTTACAGACGACTAGGTCACAGACAACTTGGTCGTCTTCCGCAAAATTAAATCAGAGAATGATGCTGCACAACTTCAACGAGGATCTGAATTCCATCTGCAACTGGTGCTCAATGTGGATAATGCCTGTAAATATCGACATGTGCATGTCATTCGTTCCGTCGATCCATGATGGCAAAGAAGTGCAGCGCTACTTCGAATTCGCTAAATGATGCTCCAGTTCTTCCGAAGCTCTCTTCTTTCTTGCATCCCTGGAAGCTAATGTGTCGCTTGTCGTGCCGATTCTAGAATATGTGGTGTTGTGTGGGAGCCCTATCTGCTTGTACATTGGTTAGCCTTAGAAAGAGTGCACAGACGAGGTGCACGCTTTCTCAGTGGGGTCTATCGCATAGAATAGCCAGCGTCTCTCAAATCTTGCTTGATCTTGACGATTCGAAGAGAAAATGAGAGACGACTTTATTTCCTTTACAAAATTCTCACCAACCAGGTTAATATACGGCTTCCCTCTCATTTTAATTCGCGATCTCGCTGCAGCGCAGAACTGACAATGCGGTTGTAACATCATCTCTCCTCTTGACAAGTTTTCTCAACTTTTCCAGTCTTTCTGCCTCTGAAGATCAGGGAATGGAACGAGCTCACTTGTTATTGCGAACTTATTTAGCCCTCGATTCTTGCACTTTTCTTTCGAGTGCCTATACGTTTATTGGAGCATATGTAATTTCACACTATTTTATAATTGCTTGACTTCGGCGGTCTTCATGGCCTCGCTATCACTTGCTCACCTTTGTTGAAGTTGACCATGTTTTTCGTGTTAAGATTTCACCACATTTGACAGCGCATTTTGAAGATGTGTTTTTGACAAATGCCCGTAGATTAGTGAATAAAATGAAATAAAATAAAAAATTAAAACGACTCCCTTTGCATAAACGGCCAAAAGGACGAAAACATTGAATTGAATTGATTTTTTGAAATATATTTTTACATTGGGGCAGCGATCTGAGTGCCGTTTCGGATCCTCCTTCTGCGGATATCCCCGCCGGAGACAGGTAAAAATGACTTTTGCACACAGGGATTGAAATTATGCACTTTGTCTGTTTATATGGGTCCATGAGAGGCTCTTCTCGTATGCTTATATGCTGTGCAAGAGTCCTTGTCAAATGTCAAAAACCTAAACGTTGAATGGTTTCAAATCTTCAATCAATCAATCAGTTGAATTTGATGGTTGCCCGATTATCAAACAAGAAGCATGTATAAAACAATATGTAGGTACCTACCTACAATTAGTTTGAATTGAATCATTTTAACAAATGGCACTGAAAGTATCACAAAAGACATTCATATAGGCTGACGACAACCATAAAAACAAGAGGAAAACACCCTGCATTTGCAGGATGCACCATCTTACTGATTCTGTTTCGCAGAACAGCGATGCTTAGGGGGCTATAATAAAAACATTTTGGGGAAGCCTATTCCACTCTTCAGCAGTGCGGCTGATGAAGGAGAACTTTCCAACATCTTTCCTGGCAGTTGCGGTTCTGATCTTGAACGGGTGATCACTGCGAGAAAAGTAAGTGGGAAGCTTGACGTGTCGTATAGGCAATCTCCCCATCCCCCAAAATTACTCAGAACAAGGAAGAACGACAGATCTTAAGACAACCTGCAAAAAGGAAAGAATACAAAGGGTTACCAGAAATAAAAAATGACCCTTGCGTTCCCTGCGTGCTTCCTTGATGGTGGAAACCCTGCACAGAAGTCGACTTTGGTTATCTTCGCCTTATACAGTATAACTTTCGATGGAACGCGATGCATGGAGCATATTGCCATCAGCTAGATATTCTGGGAATAATCCAGCTGTGTCTTGGAGAGGTATAGATCTTAGCAGAAGTCTGCGTGAAAAACTGTTTGCAACAGGCCATAGAGAAAACTTCCGTTCCCAGGGTTGACTATTATAGTCAACCGAGAACTGTGTTACAGGCGAACTTGTTCTCGCGAAAGAAGGAAAGAAGCCTGATTCGTAAGAATAATCTTGACTCTCGACACTCCCCCAGAATGAAAAATCGCTTTTCTTACATTACTACGAGTAGGTACACGCGCTTTTATTATTCAAGAATGAAAAAAACCAGGAAACGGTGCCAAAAGATGTCACTAAAAATGTCTGCAGATTCGCAAAACGGCCGGTTCGAGTGGAAGAGACGTGGCCTGCTCTGCCCCGCCCCTGTCCCGTTTTGCC
>JASGXE010017270.1:0-11227 GCA_030068105.1 Sinentomon sp. SZTP_YWyxl
ATGGTTTTTTCCCGAAGGCCTAACATAACTCCTGGTCTCTCTTACACAATAGATGGCCATCTTATCGAAACTGTCACACATTTTAAGTATTTAGGGGTTTTCTTTTCCTCCAATCTGTCTTGGAAACACCATATCACTTTCACTTGTGAGAAAGCCAGTAGCACCCTCCGCTTTATATCCAGAAATATGCGACATGCTTCCAGAACAGCCAAACTCAAAGCCTACTATTCGCTTGTGCTACCAATTCTTGAGTATGCTTGTGCTATCTGGGACCCCATTACTCAGTGTGATATTTCCAAAATCGAGATGATCCAGAGAAGAGCTGCTCGTATTATTACTGGATCATTTTCACGCGATATCAGCGTCTCCGCCCTATTGAAGGAACTCGGCTTAGTTTCACTGGGGTCTCGGAGGAGAGACCGCAGGATAAAACTTTTTAGTGATATTGTTACCCATGCTTACAACTTCCCCATGCCATCTTGCTATGCAATTAAACCCAATCAACGCAGAACAGACAATGGGCTTTCCTTCTTGGCTCCCTTTTGTACCTCGAACCAACTTTTCAATTCCTTTTTCCATCGTACTATACGTGATTGGAATGCCCTGCCTGCTTCCTCACCTGTCATACGGAGAACGACTGCATCCCTAAGCGTCACACCGACGTAATGCATCTTCCTTTCCTCTTCCCAATTTTCTTTCGATCGTTTTTTGACTTTTCGTTTTTAACTTTTCGTTGACTAACATTGTTTTTTAATTGTATTGACTCGGAACCTTGTTCCACGTCTGCTGCCACCTAAGCTTGTAGCAGTATTGTGATGATAATAATAATAATAATGTAAGTGGTAGACAGATGCAACTAAATAACTGGATTTATTGTCATTATTTTTTTTATTGAAAGATATGACTACACCATTTGAAGTGCCTTTTGTGGGGATAAATTGTAGTTTTCAAGTAGAAAAATTACAAGCAATATTTGATATCCGAATTTCGCTCATTTTCTATTTTTTGTACATCAAAACTGCGCATAATTGTTACGTGTCTTCTGCAAAGTCTTTGTCCAGTTAAATCTTTGTCGGAGGTGGCAAGCATGGTGCACCAGCGTGAGTGTGCGCCAAATAAAATTAGGTCTATTTATTTGCAATTGCTTCAAAGCAGATTAGTCACAGTTTACAAACAGGCTGAAAGTAATTTAATTTTGATCAAGAGCAATGGATAGAGATTATCCGGGGGTTAAAATATTTAAATTATGATGAAAGCTAAGTTACGTGATGACAATTCAGCACGCGAATTGTCCTTTCCGACCTCGGGTATTGCGGTGGAGCATGCTACCAGCGGGACTCTTCCAAAACGAAACACCAACGCACCAATGACATCATTACTCGACTTTCCCAAGTAGCCGATTCGGTAAATATTGAGAGCTGCATTTGAAAACTAGAGGACGATGTTGATATTTTATTGATATTTCTATTGATATTTATGTTGATATTTCATTTGATGCGAGAAAGCGAAATTTCACAAAAATGGGAAAATATGTTTCTCGGCGAACTTCGACAGTGGGAAAGCACCGTAAACTTTCCAACACACCCTCTTTTCAACATAATCCCTTGTCAACATAACCCCTTGATCTAAGTTGGTTCCTGCGGAAATTGGCCAAGTGCCAAAAGTGTGGGCTTCTGGGCAATTTTCAAGGATGCCGTGGTAATATGGCGACGATCTAACCTTGTGTAAGCATGTAAGAATTGTGAGCGTTGCGGTTTTAGCAAATGCTCCATTCTGCAGAAATTTAATGTCCTAAATCAATCACATCATTTGTCACAATCGGACACCACAAGAAAACTTGATGTAAATGGGCGCATTTTAGTCTGTTGTATGCATGGGAGTGAACAAAAAACGAAGGCAAAAGTTAAATGGAAAATACAGATTTTTACAACGTTTATCAATTCACGTGAGCGGTCACAGGATTCTGGATAGCATAAAGGGTACTCCGAGCAATGAGATTGACATCGGGTTCACTGTTCCTTTCAGAAAATTGCTGTCATGAAAGAACTGCCAAATTTTTACCAGTGAACCTCATGGACAAAATTGGAAAACGGGCCAAGTGCCGGAAAACCCTCAACCAGGCGAAGGATCAGAACTGCTGAACATACTGGTATTTTCACGGACATAACGGTATACTCAATAATGATGAATGCCGTAATGTTTCCCTTGAAACAAGCTGAGCCGATAAAAAAAGTATATCCTTCACCAAGAAAATTACCCGTTTGCAGAAGCTGGGAGTCCGACACAAAAAAAAAACAAACAAACCTCATTCCTAGTTGTTTTTTGTTTGTGAATCTTGTGAACCTGACAAAACACTAATCAGTTATAGAAATTACCAGCGAAGTACAGGAAGCACTGTGAAATTTGGTCGGCATAATTCTGGTCAGACGAACAGTGCTTGTGTGGTACAGCCTTAGGATTACGATTCGTCATAAAAAAACCTTGTACGCTGGCGTCCAAGTCCACAAAATAAAATATAAATTGCAAACAGTCGTCACTTTGTTTATCTTTACAAAAACTTTTACCAACCGATTTTGTTCCCCGAAGAGATCATCGAATAATTTATTCAATTTATTCGTCGTCCAGACGAAGCAGGCGATTGATAGTTCCAATAACAGTCAGCAAATCCATACAGTGGAATCCCTTCCAGTTTTTCTGTGTCGTATCTTCTTGGTGGTCGCGACTCCTCTGCATTATGGACGACATATCATAAGAAATTTTGAATTATATTTGACGAAGTCAACTTAAAGAAAAGAATATGCAATAATTATGCAAATATGTTAGAAATTACGCAATTATGTTATGTCAAGACGCTGTTATCTAAGTTATCTAAAACAGTTACAAATATATCAATTTTCAATAGTCCAGCAAACGCACTCGTTTAAATTTATTCAATATTTTCAGATAACTGTGTAGGCCTTGAATTATGGTTCAGTTTTCCGCACGATTTACAATTCTTGAATAAAAGGTCGACCCTGTTTGTTCCAACCTATTTGAAAATAAGTAAAAAAACAAACAATGTGATCATTTAAAAATAGTCTAAAATTTAAAAATAATCCCAACATTCTCGCACTCAGAACTGAGAAATTCATTTTGCTTGATTTATTTCAGTTATTAAGGAAAAGAACGACGTTGACAAGTCGGTGGATAAGAGTGAGTCATCGTCAATCCAAATTTTACTGATTCAATTACTCGGTGATTGCATTGAATCTGATGCTTAAAGAATACGTGGCCTGAAATTCGGATTAATAATTCTGAACACGCAACTTTTGCTCTCATCCATCAGAAGGATTGGATGGGACAATACATAATACTTCGTATTCAAGCCTGGTTAACAAAGCAATGTTCATGTCTTCTAATCACCGAACGCATGTGTAACCCAGAGTAAAAATTCAGTCGGATACCCCACGTGTCTGCTTGTGACCGAAATAAGATGGCATAATTCAGGGACAAACTGTAGACAAACTGTCCGTTATGGAATTAGCTTGGGATTCTGAAAATGAAGATTGTTATTTGGACGTTTTAGGAGTTGAGTCCTTTTTCGTGTTTTGGAACTGTCCCACAAAACAAACTGGACCAACTGCCCATTATAAACAAAAGAGCCTTCAAGCAACTTAAGGCCAAGACCAGGAATTTCTGAAGAACGAAGACTGAGAAGTGGAGAAGAATCACTTAAATAACTGGATACATGGTAAAAACTTCAACGGTTGATGAAAATTAGCGAAATTTTACAAAAGTGGCAGTTGTGAGGTACAGCATTGGGTTTGCGATTCCACATTATAGCCTTTTACGATGGCCAAAATCCACAAAATAAAATATAAATTGCAAACAGTCGTCAAGTTGTAAGGTTGTATTATTGACGACATATTTAAGAAATTTTGAATTGCATTTGACAAAGTGAAGTTAAAGAAAAAATATTTTGCAAGGTGTATGTTCGGTCAAGACGCAGTACCAAGTTATCTGAAACAGAAAACAGTTATCTCAAACTACAGAAACTGCAAAAACTACAGAAACTACAGAAACTACAGAAATTACAGAAAAAAGTTATCTGAAACAGAAAACAGTTAACAGAAAGTTATCTGAAACAGTTATCTGAAACAAAAAACAACTTTTTCAATTTCCAATGGTCTTGCAAACGCATTAGTTTAAATGTATTCAATGTGTTAAGATATCATTATAGGCCTTCAATAATAATTCAGTTTTCTGAATGATTTACAATTTTTGTAGAAAAGGTCGAACCGATTTGTTCCAACCCAATTGAAAATAACGGAAATGCAAACAATGGGATCATTTAATAAGAACATCTTTAGTTTACCCAACATTTACGTACTCGGAGCTGAGAAATTAATTTTGCTTGTTTCTTCAGTTGTTGCGGAAAAGAAGGTGGTTGACAAATCGTTGGATAAGCGTAAGTAATCATCAATCCAAATCTTATCATTAGGTGATTTAATCACATTCGGTGATTTCATCATAATCATTCAGTGATTTTAATCTGAAAGAAACCATTTGGAATACATGGCCTGAAATGAAGTGAGAAATTTATTTTTCTTATTTTTCAGTTGTGAAGGAAAAGAACGAGATTGACAAGTCGGTGGAAAAGAGTACGAGTAAGTAATCAATAATCCAAATTTTACTGATTCAATTACTCGGGGCTTGCAATGAATCTGAACCATTAAGAATACATGGCCTGAAATCTGGATGAGCAATGCATGGCCTGAAATCTGGATTAACAATTCTGTATATCCGTACAACTTCTGCCGTCATCTTACAGAAGAATTGAGTGAGACAATGCATCACACTCCGTATTCAAACGAAACAATTTTCATGTCTTCAAATAACCGAACGCATGAGTGACCCAGAGGATAATTTAGTCAGATACCCAAAGTGTCTGCTTGTGACGGAAAGGAGATGGCAGATTTCAGGGGACAAACTGTAGACAAATTGTCCGTTATGGAAACAATTTGGGATTCTGAAAGTGAAGATTGTTATTTGGGTATTTTAAGATTTGAGTCCTTTTTCGTGTTTTGGAACTGTCCTACAAAAGAAACTGGACTTTTGGAACTGACCTGCAAAAGAAACTCGACTACTACTCGTAGGTTGGGGAATCCTTCTACTGACAACCTGAACACATGCGTAAAATAATATCTGTTAGTGCCATCTTGTTTTATTACGTTTACAAATTATTAACATTTGTTTATCAGAAATTTCTTTATGGGAACAACGGCTTTCACTAACTTGCTTCCCAATTTTGCAAAACAGATCGTCCTCAGATTCTGTTAATATGAGTTTTTGCACAACAGCAATTTTATTAATCCTTGTGAACATGCCCTTAAAAATGCTATTTCTACATGGAAACCTCACATTTCGAAAATAAGTGCTTGGAAGGAACGAAATGAGAAAAGCAAAAGAAAAGATGCAGTAAATAAGTAGTGTGCATAGAGCAAAATGAACGCCACAAATTTTAATCCAGTGAACGCTCTCGAAATCATCCGTTGAATAACATGCACTGGCGATATGGACTAAACATTTTCCGAAAAAGAAGGAGTCCCATTACTTGGCCTGTTAAGTCTGATAATGGGATAATCAATGAATAAGCCGAGCATTAAAGCTTGTTTACCTTTAATTCCAAATCGGCCGTCGACATGGCTTCTATAGCAAACGTTGAACCATCTGCATAGAGAGTCATGTGGCTAGGGACTACACAAAATATGTGATGTTGTGAAGTTGGCCACCGATTGAACGGTATACAAATTTGGAAGAATTCCTTAATTCTGGAGGGTTGAAATTAAGAAAAGCAAAACGAGCAGCAAAACGAGCAGCAACATCAGCAGCAACATCAGCAGCAGGATGACAGCAGACAAATGGACCCCAAGCGCCCTTCACACACTCAATGGACCGTTAACCTTTTTTCTTTGCATCCCTCCAGTTTGCCCTCAAAATGGGTTCCTTTTTGTGGGGTTGGAATTGGCTCCCCGATTAAACGGAATCAAAATTTTGAAGAACAAAAAACATGAACCGCAGCAGCAACAAAAACTCCGACGAGGATTTCTGTTGATATAAAGCAAATCAATATTGGGGAGCCTTGCGTGAATCAACCTGTATATTTCACAAAATCCCCATCCATCATTTATGGGCCCAGTCACGAATTGTCCTTATAGGCTGACCTATACACGAACAGATTTTCACTAATTTTGACATTTGTGTTTTCACATTTTGCGATCAAGAGCAAAAATAAAATGGTCACAAACAAACACATCAGGAACGCCGACATTGAACGACGACATTGAAGCCGACTGTAAATTTTTGCACATTTGCCTGCCTTTATGGTTTGGTATTTTAGACGGCTCTTGAGCTCAGTGAGAAGTTTTGCACAAAGACGCCCATGGCCCGCGATGCCATGGTCGTGTTGCGTTAAGGAACAAATTCGACGATTTTCAAAAGAAAGTCAGTGAATTTAAAATCTGAATTCCAAAACTTAAATCTCGCCTAATTTGATTCCAAAGTGCCATTTTGGGGACATTGGGGACTAAAAAACTAGAACCTTTGCGCCATATTGGGTTTGTCTCGGTGTCCGGAACACCTCCAAAATTCTGACACAGCTTATAGACTGATATTGCAGAGTGGCAAGCCCATCAGAATACCCTGGGGTATTTTCACGTGTCGTTCCTCCTGCATGAAAAATTATAAAAGAACTATTTTTCCATCGGAAAATGTTTTTCCACCGGTTGATCCGGTTTTTGACATGCAAATTTTCGATTGAAATTGGGTGCTGGCGCCGATGATTAAAAATCATCTGTGTGCAACAATACTTCCGCGAGCAGTTCTCCAAGGCTGAGGGACTGCGCCGGTTTATGCGGATGAGCTGAAAAGTTAAACGAAATTGAGCTCCCACACTGGCGAGAAATGTTGTTGATACAACACACCGACCTTTAGAAATAAATAAAAAAACAATTCAAAATACCAAAACAACATTTTACGAGTAGAAGAGAAATGTTTAGATCATCGGCTGTATGCACTTTCAGATTCAGAAAAGGTTGACTTATCAAAGGAAAAGGGTATGTTATCCTCTTTTATCAAATAATTATTATCACCACGGTCTTATTTCGACTTGCATTTTTTGTCACTGGGAAAAGAAAGGTGTTTAGAATTTACACGTAGATTGGTCAAAACGAAGAAACAAAATTCTGAACAAATATGCAAGCTAGCAATACGGCTTGTGTGACACAAAGACAGGCCTCTATTGATATCCTCACCGAAACTAACGTGATCAAGCGAACTATCAAGAAGGTGACGAGATGAAAGACCTCATCCGGTGGCCGAAAAATACCAAAAGGATAATGCTCGGAGTTATTAAATTCGGTGTGGTGAATGTAGAGACACATTTCACCGACAAACAACTTGAGTAGCAAGAGAGGAACACGGGAAACCGCCGGAAAGCCTTAAACGAGGGGAGAACCCAGCGCAGCTGTGTATATTGGCACTTTCTTGGCCAGTCTTAACTCGGTTCTTTTTGTGACTTAGTGAAATTGCCGGAATATTGCTGAATCTATACGTAAACGACACACAAAGAAGCAAGAAATGACGAAAGGCAGAATGACGGGAAACCTTGTCAAATTAGACCTGCACGATTTCGGTCAAAGAATGTTTCATAAAAAACTTCATGGCAATTTGAATCTGTCACGTCAATCTCGCACGACATCGCAAAATATTCTCCGACATAAAAATAGATGAAAACCAAAATCTTATAAATTTATAAAGATTTTGAAGGAAAACAGTACGTAATTCAAAAATTATTAAATTTCTATAGAAGTTTTTCTATTTGGCGTTTCTGTGATGATCTTATAAATTAATAAAAATTTATTAATAAATAAAGGAAAACAGTACGTAATTCAAAAATTATTAAATTCCTATAGAAGTCTTTCTATTTGGCGTTTCTGTGATGTTTGCCATTATTATGCACTACTCATGATGCGATCGAATGCGAATTTTAGTCATTCACATATCCGGAGAAAAGTTGAAAAAGTTATCCAAATAAATGTACGAGTATTACATCAACGAGTACGGAAGACGTTCCCTAGAAACTGACACTGTGTCCATTCTGTAAAACAGATTGATTTAATTCGTCTAATTTTAATTTATCGAGTATAAGTAATAAGTTATTGAGAAGTTCAGCTGTTATTCCTCGAGTTCTGCGCGATTGGCATCAACTTTGGGAAAAATAGTCCTGATCAGAAACCAGATAACATGATTTAAAGTACGAACAATGTGTTTCGTCAACAAATCAACTGAATTGAACCGGCGGTGTAGCAGCACTCAGATATGAAATTTTCATTTGTGTGAAAAAAAAATAATTTTTCTGATTTGGAAGTTGATAAGGAAAATCTGGTGGATGCCAAATCGACGAGTAACGGTAAGTAATCCTCAACCTAAATTTTACTGGCTCTGAACCATCAGGTCAAAGTAAACAAAGTACTAAGCAATCGCATTTTAAGTATTTCATGGCCAGTTGCTAAAAGCCTTTTTTGTCTTCAAATGACGGAGCTTGCATTGACATATGCCCTTCTCACGATGCGTGGATTGAGAATTTTATTCATTCAGAAAACCGGGAAGCATGTTATGAAAGAATGAAAGCAACCCCACCATCCCTTATTCTCTAAGCTAAACCAGGGGTGAGATAATCAATGGGGTTGTGATTAATCTTTAATCACCAGGGTCGTGCTTTAATCTTCAAGTGCTTTTTGTGCTTTAGTACTTTAATGCTAAAGTGCTTTAATGCTGAAGTGCTTTAACATCGAGTGCAATGAATCTGTCGAGTCAGAGTTTCGTGGAAATGCAATATGAAACTCCTCTAAAATTTAGATAGCGTATGAGGTTCCACCGATTGGGTTGCAAAGATGAACCAAGCTCTTTGAATTAGATTTGAAATTTTTGACCATTTGATAATGCTATTGGTTTAGGTAAATTTTAATGCTTGCATGTTTTGTGTTTTTATTTAATTTTGTGTTTTTATGCAAGTCCATAGCATGTGTAGGGTTTACGTTTCTGCTTTAGCGGAAATATGCCAAATCTGCATTACAAGAAGTGAAAATTCAATTTTTCTTCTTTTTATTGCATTACTCCAGTTGATGAAGTGAAGCTCATATCCGAGAACAAAGGTTTGGTTTGCTCAGTTTCAAAATTTCAAATTCTCTTTACTTGTTGTGGACAGATTAACCGTTATTCTCTATACAAAATTAGGGATTAAATATTCAAATGAAAGTGCTTGAAAATCGACTGCAATGAGCCTGTCGAATGGGACTTTCTTGGAAATGAAAAAATGAAATACTCCAAAATTTAGATGGTGAATGAGGTTGAGAGTTCTAAGAAAGCTGGAGTTAAAACACTTTCCCGTCTGAGCTTTCAAAACAAGAACATTCATCATAGGGTTGCATCAAAGTTCAGATTTGTGAGATGAAACGAAAAATACAAGTCAGATAAGGTGACTACCACCGCCTACGATGTTCGTCTGAGGGTGACGCTACCACGTCACCCTCAGGCGAACATCATAGGGCGATATTCGAAATGATGACAGAAATATCACTGATTGAAGATAGCCACGGATGCCAGCAACAATTTGATGCAACTAGACTTTTAGAATCCCAGGGCCACCAAAGGTAATGCGCCAAAGAATACTCACCGCTGTGGATTAGCACTCCATTGTTGAACAAAGAAATAAGAAATGTCTATCAAAGAACCTGTTCGCCTATCAGAGAGAACACAGAGTTTCTTTGCTGTAAAATAAAGCTCTCCTCTTTATAAAAAAATAAACTCTATACAAAAAGAAAGCCTCTCCTCTGAAGCAAAAAAAGCAGTTCACTAGAAACAACTCAAAACATCTCCCACTTCATCTCTCTGAAACAAACGCTCTTCCTACAAAAATCTAGGCCTGATTGCCTCTCTCCAACCTCTACATAACTTAGGCCTGATTGCCTCTCTCTAAATAAAGAGACTCTTTAAAAACAAATATGAAAAAACGCTACAAATGAATGAAAACACATTAAAAGAAAAAGCACTTTCAAAATTTCATGTGTGCCGTCAGATCCACACCTCGGATCACCCATCTCAATCACTCGCAAAGATCACACGCGCCCTGAGTCCACACCGCAAAAGCTCACCGTGAAGCCTTGGACTCGCGTCCATCTATCAAGCCACAAACGCCGCACGCGTGGGAGAAAGTTTGGGACATGGACTTGAAGTTGCAGACTGTTCGTATTTTGCCAGTCAGAATGACTGCATCTTCACAATGCTCATCACTTGCAAAGGACAACGTTTGCCAGAGCGGACCTTCAACATCTATGAGTATGTGCCTGCAAATGTGCCAGCACTTTCCAATTCGTCACCGGCCATCACCGGTCGCCTATCCCGACATCGACAACACGTTTGGTATGGAAATGGAGAACTACTGAGTGGGTAATTTGAAATTGATCATGATTCTTGAAAGGAATTTGATGACAATCCACTTGCTCTCGTCTGTATTGCACAATGGCAATTGCTGAGATAAAAAGATGTCACGAATGAAATCAAGAGAGACTTTTATCTTCTCCGCAACCTTCGTAATAAAGTTCATGATGAAGGCAGGACTTTGACTTGACGGAATAACCTTTGATAAAACAATTCCGATGCATTGGTGCAGATCTGGCAATCCCAAGAAAGTCAGTAGTAATGTCTTGCTTCAACAGTTCCTCCGATTGAGTGTCAAACAAATGAGCGTGGGATCTTGGATTTCGTTGGAGATATCTCGAAGTTGAACTTTGATGGAGTCAAAATTATCACTCACAACTTCAAACTAAGCTCTGGCATAAGGAAGGGAAACGCTATCATCATTAACACCGAGAATTCTTTCCGGCTTGGCTTCGACCCTGGGTGCCGATCCAATAAATACAAAATGTTCAATTTCTAACGCAAAATGATCGCTTAAAAGTCACTGTGATAGTACAGGAAAATTGAAGAACATTACAGAATTTCACTTCTGGTACAGCAGCCGATAATGTGGGAGCCTTCTATGCAAAATGGCTTGGTAAAATACGAAATCAAGTGACAAATCGTAACGTGTTTGTGTACTAAGATGCGCTTCATCATACATACATACAGGGTGTCTGGTAAATGCCGAAATTAAGTACACAGGCGCGTTCCTTATGATCATACGAAC
>JASGXE010017272.1:0-10020 GCA_030068105.1 Sinentomon sp. SZTP_YWyxl
CATGTCAGCATACATTTGACTGGACGTGAAGTCTATGCAGAAGTTCCGTTGACACGACGTGCAACGAGGACCTCGATGCATGCCCAGGTTGTGCTTGGAATAATTTATGCACGGTCACCACGAACGGGAAACCTAATTGACAAAATAAAAGAATACAAATAGGCCGCTAACCATTCGTAAATGCTGAACAACATTTATGAATGGTTAGCGGCCCATTTGTGTTCTTTTATTTTTTTAATTTACCTATGGAAAGAGATCGCTGATAGTGATTTTTATATGCAAGTCGACAAAGGAAGCCATTATCGCATTGGAAAGACCGGTTGTTTCATCTGAATACAATCTCATGGCGGAAAGAGGCTTGGTAATAGTGAAAAATAACACCAGTCAGATGATATCAAATCCACAAAATCATACACAAGGAAACGTGCATTCAACAAACCAGGAAAAGAAAATATGCCAAGCTGCTTCTCCATTTGGTGAGAGGTATCGGTGGTGGTGGATGGCTGTGATGAAAATAGCACAATGTATTGATCATCAGTTGGTGATGAGGACGTTGCAGGCTGAATGGCATGCACAAAGACAGATGATGTTGAATTTCCAAGCTTGATGATGTTAAAAATGCACAGTGTCAGAGTACACATTTCCAGAACAAGGCCAGATGACAACAAAACCAGAAAACTGGACAAAGAAAAGAAACAGAGAAATAAATGAAATGAACAAGGATGGAGAGAATTCAGTTGGCGAAACAAAAGTTGTGGAGAAATCGAAATTCTCGATAGCATAGAGTAGTTTTATTTGTTTTGACATGCCACATGATTTGACATTGGGCCAACCCCACACATTTTTTCAAAATGTGTTGATCGGGAAAAATTGCTGAGAAACATGAGATGGAAATTCAAGATGAGCTGAAAACAATGCGCATGAAAAGTTTTCTGAACTTTACATCTGATTGGAGCATTTTTCATTTTTGTAAGTATTTTCTTTTGACATCGTCAAATTCTATAGACATGAATCTTTAGAAATAGGTAGTGTAAAAAGCTAAAATATGAAAAACAGGCAGGCAAGTGGGCATCTTCCCTCCACCTCTACTGGACATTTTCTGCACTTTTATAAAAATGCTTCGAGTAACTTTACCTATTCATCCAATGCCAATGAAAAAAAGAAGAATGCATTTAAATTACCTACCTGCCAGCATTGTATTTTGAAGAAATAACTTTTTGAGGTTGATGTCCATCGAAGCCCAAATCAATCAAACAGATCTCCATCTGATCACCAGATGAGACATTCCATGAGATAACCGACGACTGATTTGTTGTCACAACCAAATCGGTGAAACTGCTGTGCTGATATGGCAACTGACAAGCAGATGTAAGCAACTAAAAAGAAAGAAACCAAAAACACATTACCTACCTTGTCACAAGTAGGTAAAACATGTCACAAGTAGGTAAAACATGTCACAAGTAGGTAAAACATAACAGGAATGGATGAACATGTACTTACCTATGCAGATAAATGCGGCCAGGAGAGATTAGAAAAATAACAGAGAAGCAGAATGACTTTTTTGTGTCCTGGCAATGGTTAAATAATTTCAGCGACATTGTGAGCGCAGTGCTCCAGCAATGTAAATGAAACATGAGTGAAGTCTCAATGTTGGAGAGAACTCTTTCAAGTTAGGAGACTTTTTGTCATGTGGCAAGATTCCTCTCAAGACTCCTGTCCTCTCAAGTTGAGAACCTTCTCGAACACCGAATGTGCAAAATCTTCAAAACCCGTCATGTTAAAAGGAGCTGGATTTCTATCTTTTTCCCCAAAAGGTTTTGTTGGAAGGAAAGGATGCTATCAGCAGGGAATGTCCGATTTGTCTTAGTTCAGCCAGCCCTTGAGAATTATGACAAAGATTGTCTCCAAATAAAGGGGTGCAGTTGTGGATTAATGGAACTGCGCCTCCTCGTGTGGGACAGAAAGAGAAAGAAATATGTGCCGTCAGTGAATGGCAAAAGAAGGTGAGGTTAGCTTTTAATTGCATTGAAGATGTCGAATGGGACATTGTTGATTTATAAGTCAGACACTACGCCTATTTGACTGTAAAATACACAACTGGCGATCTCCCACCTGCCTGTGAAAGATGGGGCTTGGAAAGCCCACAGCAGTAAAAAATTCTTAGGTTCACGCATTACAGTTAGTTATTTCGTTGAAAATTGGAAATGACAGTAGGTACTGTCAAAAGGGACTCTGGAAGGTGCTGATGTGTCTGAAAAGTGAAAATCCAGTGCCAATTCCAAAGGGGATGCAACCTAAAGACAAAAATACATTGCTCTATGACGGATAACTGAGCCAAAATTGGCCAACCCACCTTTTTGCCAGCTTCAGAAGAACTGAGCTGCAAACTGCAACAACTGAATAGAGTAGAAGAAGCACCTGGATGCTGCTCTTTTTCAGAGTGCTCATCACCATTCTTGTTTCCAGCAATGACTATGCTCTCGGAACTGTGCCTCACACTGTTTGTTGACAAAAAACAAAGTAGGCAACAAAAAAAATAAACACAGTGATTTTGGAAGCTAAAACATAGTTAAAATCTTGGGGAAGTTTTTCGGTTGCTGCTACAAATGTCAAAATTGCAGAAACAGAGGCCGTCAAATGTTTTAATAATGAAACAGGGAGTTCAGGAACCCTTTTAAATGTTTTATGGGGAATTGGGGATCTTTAAATGTTACCTAAGTCTTTGGGATTCTAGGTACCTATTCGCAATCCTTTTTGAACTTGTTTACTTCTGGAGGAAAACTGATTCTTTGGGAAAACAAAAATAACTCCTCTGGACCTTCCCGTCATTCGATCACATCAAATACCTAGAATGAGAAAATTACAGTTGCTTATTTCAGGCTCACTTGTACCAACTTCAATGAACTTCGGCACTTGTGCCGACGAGACGTCTCCTTACTCCGGAATTCTGGCACCAGCGCAAGCAACTTCCTTTTGAATCCTGAGCGATTAACTTACGACACACTTGTCCTCTTATTTCAGGACCACTGAATCTGTGAATCCCCTTTGTGCAAGGGTTAAACGCAGCAATTAGTCCTCTCATTTCAGGACCCCTCCTCCGGGATGAAATTGCTCTTCGAAATTAGCACTGGATAATCACAGACATATTTCCTCATAACTCCGGGCAAAATGTCACCTTCTTCTGAAGCAGGGCTGCAAAAAGTCGTTTGGAGCCCTGGCGCACGGATTTTGGAGCCTGGTCAAATTTTGGTCGATGGGATTTTTTTTGCTCGTCAGCTTTCTTTTGCTGGTCAGCCCGTTTCGGTCCTGGTCGAAAAAACTTCGCTCGCCAATCTACACGTCTTTCCATCCAGGACGAAAGTTGGAGAGCTTTTTTTGCTCTCCAGCCCATTTTCGATCCCGGTCGGCCCACAACGGTCCCGGGAGCAATGTTACCGTGCTCCCAACTTTTTTGCAGCCCTGTTCTGAAGTTCTCAGTTCCTCTGTTTATCCCCAATCAAAAGTTCCCCTCTGGAGAAAGAACCTCTGAGATCCGTAAAAGATAATTATCTCAGCGTCTAAAGGCAAGGTCATTGGAAAATAGCCTTCCACAAAAATCCCCATTAAATTCCTCAATGATTTCCCATTTCCCAAACTTTTAATTCTTTGTGTCTCTTTTACCCAACTATTGGATGGGTTTGTCGCATCAGTAGATTCTCACATTGATTTCAAGGGTAAAGTGAATCCTGTGGGGGGACAGTATTTACCGTCTCCCTTGGTCACGGTAGATTAAAAATTCACCGAAAAACGAAAAAGGTTGTGTTTTATTGCGGGGGACACAATTTCCCGCAAGGCAGGAAATATACCTGAACCAACGTACAGAGTATTCCACATGGACCTATAGGTCACTCTTGATCAAATTATCGAATGGCACTCAAAAGAAATTCGGAAAATTCTACTAAGGTTAGGTTAGGTGTTAGGTTAGGTTAGGTTTGGTAAGGTTAGGTTAGGTTTGGTCAGCTTAGCCATCACATGCCTTTAATTTGTATTCAATAATGATAGGTTAGGTTTGGTTTGGATAGCTTCTGTTGTGTGAGACACAAGATTAGAATTGAATAAAAACAAATGGAAGGAGTGTGATGGCCAAGCTGACCAAACCCAACCTTACCTCACCTTACCTAACCTAACCTTACAACCTAACCCTAACCTAACCTAACCCAACCTAACAATACTTTAGTTGAATTTTCCGAATTTCTGTTTAGCGCCGTTCGATAACTTGATCAAGAGTGACCTATAGGCCCATGTGGAGTACTCTGTACGTTGGTTCAGGTATATTTCCTGCCTTGCGGGAAATTGTGTCCCCCGCAATAAAACACAACCTTTTTTGTTTTTGAGTGAATTTTTAATCTACCGTGACCAAGGGGGACGGTAAATACTGTCCCCCCCACAGGATTAACTTTACCCGATTTCCACAGTGTGATTTTGGTAGCTCACTGGATCTTGATTCCAACAAATTACAAGAAGTTACCAAGTTCTTTGTGGTCCACAATGTTCACATGAAATAATTCTCCATGAACTGGTTTCAGTTTCCTCCAACTAAAAGAGGCATGACGACCCAATCTCCGCGATCAAGTTCTTTGCCCCTTTGACATCTGCAACCCTGGGTTTGGATCTCCAAATATCAGCTCCACTCCACTTCAGATATTACCAACACGAAGGCTGAAGAGATCTCCGATGCTTTTTTTAAAACCACCGGTGAAAGTTGCGGATATCCACGTTTTCGGGGGGAAGGGATCGATAATATCCTCAACTATCTCCGGCGGTTTTGAAATAAGCAAGAGATCTCTCCGGCCTAAGATGAATGAGAAAAACCCAATGAGAAGAATAGGGCCTATTTTCCATTTCTGAATTTCAAGTTTTCATTTATCGCTATAAAGCCCATCATTTTTTCCCATTTCAAGGACTCCATTTTCCACAATCGACTTCAAGAAAAGGGTTACCTATATGGTGTTTGAAGAGTGAAGTTATTCCCAGGCATATTTTTCTCCATTTTTCTCTCGGAGTAGGCCTACCGACTGGCACATTTTCAAGTTTTGCGATCACTGGACTCTGACTCCGGAAATCAACTAACGACTCCCAATTCGCAACTTTCACTTTTCCCCAACAACTTTTCTCCAGCACAGCTTTTCAAAAAATGAATCCATGCCACAAAAAAGGGATGATGGACAAAGGTCGGGGTGTGATATGTACCTTCTCCTTATTTCAGTCAAGAAAATGGCATCACGAGTGTGTGACAAAGGCTGTCAGTGCAATATTTTACTGGTAACAACATGAAAAACGTATCTAAACCACACCACTGAAAATCAAGAATAGGTAACCCACCTGAATAAATTGCCAAGGCAATCCAAAAGAGCCAGTTCAAAATAATTTGCACGTTGAGTAACAAAAAATGTAGAAATCACTGCCGGTATTCTGTCATTCTGTTCCTGTTCCTGAGCAACACCTGCTGATTCTGATGGACTTGAAAATTGCCTGCATAAAAAAGAAGAAAAAAAGAAAAGCTTTGGATGGCAAAACTGAAGACACTGAACCATCACAGCAGAAACAAAAATAAAGTTCTCGACCCACTCGGAATTCCGAGAAAAATATCAACATTTCCTAAAAAAAGAGTGATCAAGAGTTGCATGCGGAATGTTTTTTTCAGCAGTGTAAAATTAAAATATCGCGTGGCCGGCGGCCGCTGGGAGTCACACATTAGGTACCTACTTGCGTTAAATGATGTGTCATACGAAACATTTTGGTGTGTTTTCTGCAAGGGATTGGCAATGTGTCTCATCGTCTTTTTAATGTGGAAGCAATAGCACCTGATGTGGGAACATCCTTGTTGAAACGGTTCAGTGCTGGCTCAGTGTACAAAGCAAAGCCCAAATTATGATCATCAGTTTTTTTCCTGCACAACCATACCCAATTGTCAAAACAAAAGCTGTGACGACACCCAGAAGATGAGCAAGCAGCTATCTGTCATCAACTGCACTTCAATGCCTCGTCCAAGGACACACCTCCTGCACACAAACAGCAGTCACCACTGCCAGCAGTTTCCAGTGACAAACCAAGGAAAAAATGTGAAAGACTGATTCCGATATGCTGCAATGTGTGGTCGCTGCATGCAGAAAACAAAAAAGTTGAACTTTTTGAAGTTCTACCATGCGTTCCAGACGGAAACCTACCATGCATTTTTTCTGCCACCACATGCCTCTCAGAGAATACGACTTTTGCTTTGCGGCAAAAAGCAACGCCGCGTGTGGCGAAAAAAATATAGTCTAACACTGCCTTTGTTACTCTGACAAAACGTTTGGGTTGGTGTCGTCACTCGTCACTAGCCCATGATCCCAACCAGTCCAATTTTTTAAGTTTCCTCGCTATCGTGAGCATGTCTTGTTTGTGCTTGAGACACCCCAAAAATCACTGCAACACAACACGCGTACGCAGAAGCGAACAAAAACAGATCAGCGCCACCCCTTAAAGTTGTTTTGATAGAGATATTACGTCGTGTCATTCACACTTTTTCTTTCACCTTGACAACAAAATGGGGAGTGTTGGCTGGGTAGTCGGAGTGCAGTATGGTCATGTTGTCAGAAGCGATGTACCTACGTGCATGCACATTTACATTTAAGTAAGGGCGTGTGCTCTTCACCCTCACAGTTTTGGCGGGAGGGGATACGGGAACAAGAAACAAGTCGGAGGAATAGCATATTAGGTAGTTGAGGAATATTTGCCACTAGTCCGCTGCTGGTGAGTTATTAAAATGTGCAGTTCCGAATCTGCTGGCACTTTCGGTGCTCATAAACTGCAGAAGCACATTTTCATAAAAAAAATTGGAGGTCAGGATTTGGTAGGTATATTGTGGGATCCAGATTGATGGGTTCGTATCAGCGTAACCGGACGGCATTGAGATAGGGAGGACTAAACTGAAAATTTAAGAAAAACTGACATCGAGTTTTTTTTTAACTCGAAATTTTTTCCTCAAAATTCGAGATTTTTCTCAAAATCCTCAAATCCAAGTCAACACCTGCCTGCCTATTAAGAGATTTCACTGTAATTTCCAGTTTTGGTCTGGGTACAAAAAAATTTCGTTGCTGCTACAGCCCCAGCCCCATTTCACTTCTGTTCAAACCCGCAAACAAGATATTATGACCTCGAACAGAACGGCTCCTTTTGAGCATCAAAAAGTGCATTAAGACTGTCTTTGGATAAAGAGAGGAAAGATCGATTTAGCAGATGAATGACAATAAAAATGAAAACGATAATTGACTTTATTGAAGTAGGTATTGTTTAGAAACAGATCCGACAATATTGCCTTCTCAGATACAGAGTCACAAATGTGTTCTCGACGAACAGTTTTACATCACCCCGATGAATTCTAGAAAAAATTAAAAAATGACTTTCATTCCAACAATGTAGAAGAGCCAGAAGCTCAGAACTTTGGGGGGCAGAAACAAAACAAGGTTTGTTGATAAGCTACCTGTGGGAGTAAAAAATCGTTTTGAGGTACCAGGTACCTACCTGCCATGACCTGGTATTTTTGACGATTTTTGACCGGGTATTTTCGAGAATTTTATCTCCATATTGACAAGCCAAGTCAATGTTTCGGATGCATCACACCTCCGTTATCAAGTTCGTCTTGATACCTAAAGGATGCGCAATTCATTCGTAGTGTTGACTTGCAGATGTGGAGATAAATTTGACGAAACTGATGGCAGGTAAGGTAATCCTTAATGTCATACGAATCACCAAGTTTCCACCCAACTTTTTACAGTTTGTTCATTAGATCTTTCTCTTCCAGGATTCCACCAATGATCTCTAAAGGTCCATTCTGTTGATCACTTGAAGTACTATGTTGATCACTGAAGTACAAGACTGCTGAAATCATGATAATTTGTAAGCCTATTGAATAAAGAACAATCCCATGCAGTAGAAAATAATCAAATTAGGGCCTACTGAGCTTACGTTCTGAATATGACGCTGCACTCCAGCAATGATAACAACGTGATACTCCCATCATGAAAAGAAATCAGCAGAAGCGTTTCGTCACCACTGAACACGAGTCCCGCAATGGCCGAATTGAATGACAATATGGATCGATGAGGGACAGTGTCTGAAGCATTCGAATTTTGGCCAATGCTGTGAAGGAGCAGCTTGTGACGAACAGCAATGGCCAGCCATTTGCTGCAAACACAGTTGATGACACCAGAATTGCAAGCCTGCAAAAACAGTATGTACCAATGCCCAATGATGCAACTATAGCTGCTGTGTGGATAGGAGGTACTTTATCCAAAAATATTCATTGTGGACGATTGCGAAATGCCGTCTATATGCTTCATATACCTACACGTACATCAGGTAGGTATCTGTCACCTTAGACAGGCCTTCCCAGATGTCTTCCATTCGATGTCTGCCATCCCCTAGGGCTGTGCAATTCGATTCGAAGATTAGAGATTCGCTTCGATTCGAAGGGAAAACGAGATTCGAAGATGATTCGAGATTCGAACTTTTGGGATTCAATTCGAGAATTTTGTAGGATTCGAAAAAATTTAAAACTTCTGCTTGCGGCACCAAAATGCAAATGGTAACAGCCAACATACATTCTGTGAGCGAGAATTAGAATTGCAATAACTTCGAAGAAAGCCAGTAGTCACAGGAATGTGCGACATTTGATTCGATTCGAAGATTCGATTCGAAAATCTAGAATCTTGGACAATTCGATTCGAAATGATTAGATTCGAAACTAACAATGGATTCGGATTCGATTCGAACAACATGGATTCGATTCGAGGGATTCGATTCGAATGCTGATTCGCACAGCCCTACCATCCCCAACATTGGAACGTTTTCATGCTTGTACTGATGATGTCGTCAGGTACAATACCCACCTAGGTATGCACCGTCATTAGTTCCTGATGACATGATAAATGCGGCTGTGGGTCATGAGAGATGTGATTCACTGAAAATTCCAAATGCATCTCAACAATCAAAGCAACCAGAACAGAGAATACCTAAGCACATGTTTAGAACAAAACGTTTCCAGGTTGCATCCAATCTGAATGTTTGAACTGCGGCAGAAATAAATTGTGATGGCAGAAGAAAATAAATGTGAGAGCCCTGGAATTTACGAATATGTAACTAATCATGGCGACAAAACTTAGACCAATGAAAAAAAATCAAACAATCCAAACTTACAGATTCTTCAACAAATAGCTGAAACAAAACTGTGATTTGTTTTAGTGTTCCAATTCCAAAATCAGGATCTTTGATGTCCGGAACAGAGTGTCTTCGTTGAATTCTAATTTTTTCATCATCCACGAAATCGAGCAAAAAATCCATAATTCTGCTTTCTAAGCACCTATATTCTGAGAGATAATTTAAGGGGGTCAGAATATTATAAAACTGCTTTTTTAAATCCGTCAAGTGCTGCAGGTTGAAAATTTTCAGCAGCAACTTGCGCCTTTGTCCAGATTGCCGCTGCTGTTTTACTTCACTTGTGACACACATTTGAAAATGGTACCAATTATGTCACTTACGCCCCTCAAAAAATTAAGAATTTGTCATTTTGCCAGAAATAACGGCTAAGTATACAGGGTGAGTCAGTGCAGCTGACCCAAAATTGAAACACGAATATCTCGCGATGTGAACGTCGGATAATGTTGGCGCCAGCAAGTAATTTTATCGATTTCTTTCGAAGTTTCTTAAAATGCCAGTGATTTGTGTCTTGGTCCACCCCTTCATGTCAATTCCAGTTGTTCGGAGAACAGAGGTTTAAATTACAAAGTTGCAGAGTCAGCTCTACTGAATCCACTTGAGAAGGTTTCATCCCCACCCACCCCTCCGTATCTTCTATAGGGGTAGTTTTCTATTGTGACCTTCCTGGTAGATTAAATTAACTGCAAAGTGTCCCAAAATGATAATCTGGTGTTAAAAAGTGACCACTGTTGACAGAAATCGGGTGCGACTTGTGGCCTCCCCTCTAGCGGGGTGCAAAAAATA
>JASGXE010017273.1:0-11453 GCA_030068105.1 Sinentomon sp. SZTP_YWyxl
ACGAAAACGTGAAAATAAAGCCATTCGAACCAAACCTAACCATTATTACCTACCAAACCTACCCTAACCTGACCTGACCTAACCAAACCTAACCTTTAGCCAAACGAACCAAACCTAACCATTATTTCCTACCAAACCTACCCTAACCTGACCTGACCTAACCAAACCTAACCTTTAGCCAAACGAACCAAACCTAACCATTATTTCCTACCAAACCTACCCTAACCTGACCTGACCTAACCAAACCTAACCTTTTTCCAATATTTTCTAGCGTTTTTCCCCGTTTTGGGAGGTCAGAACTTTAAAGTACATCCTTCGGCATTCCACCCAGTCTATTTGCAACAAAATGCAATCATTCACGTCCAGCGTGCTATGACACGCATCTTCGGTGACGATAAATTAAAAAAAATGATCTCAGTGGTTTTCGCATCTCAGATATTCGGGGTGTATCACACATTAAATAAGTGCGATGAATCACTTTCAGCAATTTCACATTGAACGTCCCCATGGCATCAAATGATTGACATGAACATTGACATTCGTAATGACAACACAAAAATCGATTTCAACGAGACAAGCATCGGTAAATGAATGAGATATATTGCAAAAAGAAAACCTAAACTATTTCTATCGGTAAAACACACCCGTGTCCACTGAATAATTCCAAAGGAGGTGTTGCATCTCAAATAGGAATAAGCATGCACAAAAGTGCAAAATCGGCAGAACCACGCATGAACTACATATCAATTACAAACATCGCATTCTTGATGCTATAGGTTTAATTCCTCAACTTTCTCGCATTCATAAATTATAAACAATGATCTTGCTTCACGCTACAAGCCGGCACCACAAACACGTTTTTTATCAATTGAAAACTAGTAAGCCGCCCAAAAGGTCAAAGATGCGTTACCGAGATGAACTAACGAAAAGAAAACATGCAAACCAAACGCATGACGCACGCATGCATAACGAATCTACCGCGTATTCGCACTTGTACGCAGGCTTAAAAGTGAGACTCGCGGATGGTTTTGTATTTCTGTGGTTCTATAAGACAAGCAAGAAGGGCACGCTGGGTTAAGCAAAACTATGAGGGAATTAATTGCATCTTTTCGCAATTACAGTTTAATAGGAAAAAATTTGTTCGGCGAAATCCAGACTCTAGGAGAAGGGGGATTGGCCTACGAATGCTTGGCTGTCGGCAGCACGAAACGTCGTCACAAATTCGGTTAAAAAGAAAGCAACTCGGAAACGTCGTCACAAATTCGGTTAGAAAGAAAGCAACTCGGACAAGTTAGGTTACGTTAGGTAAGCAAGATTTTTGAAAATGAATTAAAAATTAGGTTAGACGAAAAGAAACATTCACAAGTTGGGTTAGGTTAGGTTGGGTTGGTGAGATTCAAATAAAATAAGAAAAAATTAAAAATTAAAATTAAAATAGAAAAATAGAAAAAAAAAACGGGGATGACACCATTTTGCAACAACGCTTCATCTTTTTTTGTTTTTTTTTCTATTTTTAATTTTTAATTTTTTAATTTTTTCTTATTTTATTTGAATCTCACCAACCCAACCTAACCTAACCCAACTTGTGAATGTTTCTTTTCGTCTAACCTAATTTTTAATTCATTTTCAAAAATCTTGCTTACCTAACGTAACCTAACTTGTCCGAGTTGCTTTCTTTCTAACCGAATTTGTGACGACGTTTCCGAGTTTCAGGAAATGTCGAAAGAAACTTCGCGAGCTTGCTTACTACACTTTAGTAAGGCCAATTTTGGAATATGCATCAACGTCTTGGGATCCGCATTTCACTTCTCATTGTGATTCTTTGGAGCGTGTTCAAAGGCGTGCTGCTCGTTTTTGTTGTGGGGAACTACCGTATATAACGCTGCTCCTATACCGCAATGATTGCTCATCTGGGATGACCTAAACTTCCTGACAGGAGGAAGGTCCATCGCATTTTGTGCCTCAGCCTCTATCGAATCCTTGACAACTCAGGGGGTGGGGAGATTTGTTTTCATTGACTACGCGCCCATCTTTTAATATCGCCACGACCATCCATTTAAGACAGAGCCACTGGCATAAAGGAAAAATATTGGGATGTTTTCTTTTGCATCCAGAGCAATAACAGACTGGAATTCACTCCCAGCCTCTTTGCTGTCCCCCTTTTGCATCAATTCCAAGGGCAGGCTGCTATCTTTGCCCTGAATTTGTTTCTGGTCGAATTTGATGTATTTGTACTCGTATTTGTTTTTGAAAATTGCGATTTAAATGCAAACATGACACACATGCACGAGAAAAAACAGTCAAGGATCGCAAAAAACATATGAACAGGACAACGTAATGGACCATTAATGAGAAACAGGAGAGAAACAAAGTTTATTGAAAAAACAACGACAAATTAAAGCCAAAATGGGGAGAGTTTGAAAAAGAAGCGTTTAACTCAAGTTTCACTCAAGTGTGATCAGGAGTGGACATTCTCCATGGGAGGTTGAAAATTATCAGTCTTCGGATTTCTCACATTCGAATTGTCACTCCACATGACCCGGCAATTTTTGTCAAAGCCAAATGGTCGTTTTCTGAAACATGTCTCTTCACGCTTTGCGCTTTTTGCAATTTGTCCGCGCATTTCTTCGTATTTTTTCTATTCAGATTGTTGTCGTTCTTGCGAACAATTTTGGTTCACCCACAATTCCCACAAACTCAATTCCTCTAAACTCAATTCCCATAAAAATATCAGTCATCCATTGACCCAATTCCCACCATCCTGTGAAAACTATGGACAATGGGAATTGAGCCGATTTGTCAACGTCGAAGGAATTTGATACACGCATGTCTTATAAGCAGGGCAAGGGGTGTGAAAAACAATCTTGCGGTCTGAAATCGCGGACTTCACAATTGGAATAGGGATTTTCTCTCTTTGCTGCAAAGATTGGAAACAGGACCAATGGGGAACGTGCTTTTTAAGGAGAATGAGAGAGGCTTTTTTATGCAAAACAGTTTGTCCATCAGAAATGGAATCTCAGTTAGCGATAGGAGTGTGGGAAATGCATTAAATCACTCATTCTCCGATCCGACTTAAGCGGTTGCCATGAAAATGTTTCCAGCCCTCTCCTATATTTCTCTATGCAGACTTTTGTATCTTATAGCGTGTCCACTCATTCGCGATTTTGTCGCGTTGTCGCGTCGTCGCGCGCGTTGTCGCGTGCGGCAACATCGTCTTTTGTTCAGTGCACGTTGCATGGTGATTCGTTCTTCACACGTGGCAATGTCGTTGCACTGGACCAGTGCACTGGACAACGTTTTCGCGCGCGACGACGCGACAACGCGACAAAATCGCGAATGTGTGGACAAGCTATAACATGCGTGTCGAGTTCAATTTCAGCAGGAGAGCTTGGTTATTGTCAAGTGGTGAATTAAAAAATATTCGTATGCACATTCACTGGTGATGAGGACAGATTCCAATTTTATGAAAACAGCAGCAAACTGTCGACTATCAATCGTATGCCTCTGACGATTGCTAGTTGAAAATCAGCGATTTTCCGTGCACCTTGCGGTTCGGGCATCTTCAAAAGCTCGAATGAGCAGTGCGGATCAGACGATAAGGAATTCTCAGTGTCCAAAGGCAACCAATACAGGAATAATTGTGCACATTTCTGGAACAAAAACATTTCCGAAGGTCACAGCTACTCGTACAATGTGGATTTTCTGATATCAGTAATACGAGTCGTCCTGAATTGTTGTTCTGCAGTGTACCAGTGTTCGTATTTGTCACCACTATCTGGCACCGGCTAAGGTCCATCTCAATTCCCATAAAATGGATGAGCTGGCCGTCTCAATTCCCCTGAAACTGGTAGGTATGACCTTGAACATAAATAAAAACCTCTGTCACAATTGCCATGGGCCTAATCGCCATTTTAGGGGAATTGAGGAGACACGACATTTTTTTTCGTTGTGTTCAAAAGTGTCATTTGGTATTTGTTGTGTGTGATATATAGTGGGGAACCCCTCACAAAATACAGTTATTCATTCGTTCGTTCGTTCGTTCGTTCGTTCGTTCGTTCGTTCGTTCGTTCGTTCGTTCGTTCGCTGTATCCAAAAAGTAAATCTGGGGGCTCTTTGGACGAGGCATTCCTATCCGCATAGTTAAAAATGGAAAGCCTTCCAAATTAAAAATTCATCTTCTGCTGCTACTCTTCCAAGTAAACTTTAGAAAGGATGAAAGTATCCTCCAAAACACCCTCCATTTTCGAAGAAATCCTTTTTATCATTTTTCAGATAGACATCAACACGATCAAAACTTTAACGCTCGATTCACTTCAAGTCTTGTCAGCTTACATTCCACGTCTAGGTGATCGAATAGCAGTCTTCAATTTTTGCAAGACATTCAGCGATTCAGCCTCTGCAAAGAAGAAAAAATCACTCTTGGTGGAAATGGTGCGCAAAAGGGTTCGTCAAGGAAGTGGCAGACAAGATGAAGATGAAAATCCAAAACAGCTGCAGCCATCAACTTCAGAAGATTTGAAGCCTCCCAAAAGAAACGAAACCAACAAAAGTGCTGCGGTTGCATCAAAACAAGTGGGCTATGGGTGGAAAGTGTCCAAAGATGGTATTTGCAGGCATGTCAGACAGAAGCGAGGTGGAGGAGAAAGACGCATTTCTATGCCAAAAAGCTCTGGAAAAGCTGAGCTGTTGGCGAAAGCCAGGGAATTATATTTCCCTGGTGGAAGATGTTACCTTGATGGGGAGGAATACGACGAAGATCAGTTTTCTTTCGAACTCCAAGACTTCCGCGGCAAAATCTTAGAGATCGATAATTTGGGGACGTACGTTTCATTTGAAGGTTTGTTTCAATGTTCCATCGCATTGTGACACAGTGTAACTGTAATTGCCTTGATCTATTTTTGTCGTCATGGACAGCGATTCCACCTTTGAGCTGATTTTTAGGATTTTTTTATTCTGCCAAAACATTGAATTCCCAGAACCCTCGAAGGAAATTTTTCCTCGAATATTCCCTTGGTTTTTGTTTTTTCTCGCCTCCATCTTTTCGAGCCGTCTTGAGAAGAAAATTTTCGGCGATGTCTGCAACCAACACGGTCCTCGACCAGTAAGGTTGATGCGCCTCAAAGAAATGATTAAGCAAAATCCCCATTGACTGCAATGCCTGTTTGGTCGTGACTGAATTAATGTAGGTACGAGGGGTGTTCGAAAAGTTTTTGATATCACCCTGTAGTTCAAAAAATATTGACGATGTGAAGATATCGTTTAGTTTAGACTTTCAAAACACTCTCTGGCTCTTGCTTTACAGAGTTACAGGTGTCCAACCCAAGCCCCAATTGGCAAAAATGGTCTCAGATTTCAATCTCGGCTCTTTCTTTTTAATCGCAATTTCTTACATTGACAGCAAACACGCCCCGGCGCAATTACAAAATGCGATCATTCGAAGCACTCGCCAGAATCTCAATGAGGCACGTTACGATTTTGGCAATGAAATTTGAGAACTTCTCAGGCTTCGGCAAAGAACTTTTCTTCCGCAACCAAGAAAATTCAAGATGACAAAGGGTGTTCTCGTAATTCAGCTGCGTCAGAATGGACAGATTCGTTATATCGGACTTTTTCAGATCGTCTGTCCAAAACAGATTGTCACTTGCAACAATGGGCAAAAGAGAACATTGGAGCATTGACCGTAGCTCATTTATACTACTGCAAACCTGTTCTGAACAGACGATATAAAAAATTCTGATTCAAAAAATCTTTTCATTCGGACACAGCCTTCCAATAACCTCAAAAATTTTTCATTGACCTTGGTACCATTATTCACCGAATGCTAACTCGTCGAAGAAGTGGTCCTCATCAGTCAATTAATTGTCACTATGGATTTGCCTCAGTGAGGTGTTTGATCACCTCAGGCAGAAATTAGCTGCATTGAAAATGCGCAGGATTGTGGTTTGGTCATTGATGCGATGTCAATTCCACAACAAACCAGGCCAAATCATACTTAAAAATTTTCTGCCTTTTCCATCTCCACGAAGCCTTCGTGGATGATGGGTCCTGGGGCCTTATTAGAGGAAGTCTCTTAGCTCCAAGAAAGTGCTTTTGTTGGACTTCTCTGATCTCTCAAATTTCCAAACAAAAAACTCTCGAAGTTGAGAAGGATCTCAATTGAGAACGAAATCGGCATTTGAGTGACATGTTTTCGAGAATCAAAAGCCATTTCAAGACTTCAAATCCATTTTGCATGATGCTTCTGCAGGGGAGCCCAAAGTTGGCCCCGTATAGCTGGGAGGAATGGTAATGGGGAACACATCCGCACATCGGTGCTTCAGCACATTTCACCTTTTTTGGCCAAGCTCTTGACAATCCTCATTTTTTGCCTTGATTTCTCAATTGAAATGACCAAGATCAAATTTGTTGAAACTTCATGCTCAGCTCCCAAAAACACCTCAGCTCCACTCAACTCTCACCTCACCATGGTAACAACATCCCCCAAGTGTAAAAAGTGAAAACTGTAGACTGACAGTGACACAGCTACTCTGCTGTCCCAAAAACAGATTTTAAATAGGGCCCTTTCACAGGACATTTTTTCAAGATCGCTTCTGATACCCATTGCATTCATTTTTGTGAATTTACATTGACTGAATGGGACATCTAACACGAATCAAATTATTTTTCAGGACATGTTCACCCCCGTTTTTATCTGTTATCGACGTTCAAACATGAACCAGAAGTCACAGAAGGGAGAATCGAACAAACTGATGATGCGTCCACTTCGGATACCCCCAACGATGCCAATCTACTTCCGTCCGGAGATACTTCTCGACAAGCTGATGGCGACGAATTTCTTCGCGGAGAAGTGAGAAGATCTGGTGTTGGGTATAGCGGAGATATTCTTTCGGCAGCCATACTAGCAGCTGTTGGTGACTCCCCGGATGGTCAGGACTCCTTCGATCAGTTCTTCAGAATGGATGAAAATGTGCACAATGATGACCATTTTGATAGCATACATGCATATCTTCCATCGACGTCGAGCAATCAACAAGATATCACCGATACTGACGATCAACCGCCCCCTTTGTCATCACAAGCATCACAAGTCAGCGAAATTATGACTTTACATGTTTGCAGAGGAAGGGTGTTTTCGGACATGGTGAGGACAATGGTCGATCCATCGATCCCCTATAAAAATGGAACCTTCAAAATAGAAATGGTGTTGCCAACAGGTGAACGAGAAATGGCAATTGATGATGGCGGTGTTCTTCGAGATGCGATGTCAGAGTTTTGGGGCAGTTTCTACGCAGAGTGCACCATTGGAAATGATGCCAAGGTCCCCGTCCTTCGACATGATTTTGGCATCGAAAAATGGGGAGCCGTTGCAAAAGTATTCGCGATAGGTTGGCGGCAGGAACGGTACATTCCTGTTTATCTGGCCAAGCCTTTCTTGGAGGCGTCATTGTTTGGAGAACATTCTAGTGACGTCCTCTCCGCTTTCATCAGCCACGTGTCAGCTTCGGAAAGGCTGATCCTGGAAAAGGCCATGAAAGCCTTTGGTGATGTCGATGAGAGTGAATTATTGGAAGTGGTGAGCGATTACGGGTGTCGCATTCTTCCGACCAACGAAAATTTGCACCAGTTATTATCCGAGCTGGCGCACAAAGAAATCATTCAGAAACCTGCCTTTGTGAAGACGATTTTCTTTTCGGTGCTTGGTGATCTGCATATTACAGCTGAAGAATTGGGCAATGCATACGAAAGCTACATCCCGTGTGCAAAGTCCTTCCTCTCCCTGTTGTCATTTCCTCTGATGATGTCGGCACCAGAAGAAGGGATTGCGTCACACTTCAAAAAATTCGTGAAGGACTTGTCCATTCCTGAGCTGCAAAAGTTGTTGAGATTTTGTTCCGGGTCCGATCTTGTTACCGTCCCCAAGATATCAGTCGAGTTCAATGACTTGACAGGATTGGAAAGGCGACCAATCGCTCACACCTGCGGTTGTCTTCTGGAAATTTCCAGAAATTACGACTCATACCTGGATTTCCGAAAGGAATTTCATTCCATTTTGAAGGAAGATATTTGGATCATGGATTTTATATAAAGTGGTAAGACTTGTGATGTAATTTGTGGTAAAGTCGACCCTGTGGGGGAGATGGAATATTCCATCGCCGGACTGAATATTCCGTCCGCTGTCGAGAAATTATTGCAAACCGATGATTGACTGTCACAGACCCTGCTGGGATGTGGACACAATTTTCCGGCATGCATGCAGTTAGAAATGACTCATCAGTGTGGCATATAGGGTGCAGAGACGATTCTGAAAAATCTCACCATCTAAAACTTTTACCTATATCTTGTGTGCACCTTGTCGCTAACGCTAGGACGAGACATTTTTTGCCTGCACGCCGGAAAATAATGTCCCCATCCAAGCATGTGGCATAACCCGTTTGATTTTAAAATTTAAAAAAAGACTCAGGGAGTCGACTGAGCTAATCTGGTTCGATTTCGATTTCGATTATATTTTATTTGCTAAATTTTTTCGCAAATGTGTCAAAATCATTCAGGCATACAATGAAAAATTTACAAAACATGACAATCATCATCGAAACAAATATTCAACATACCAAGAAAAAAAATCATCAATACTCGTAAAAAGTGCAATTCATAAGGCAGGCCAAACTTTTCATTGCGGGAAAGGACATTTTAGTAGAGGCGAGTCTTTGGGGAGATTATTCCAGTCGTGCAGGGTTCGAGGGAAGAAGG
The DNA here is from genome assembly GCA_030068105.1 of Sinentomon sp. SZTP_YWyxl. NCBI lineage: Eukaryota > Metazoa > Arthropoda > Protura > Sinentomata > Sinentomidae > Sinentomon > Sinentomon sp. SZTP_YWyxl. Next base: position 8,749 of record JASGXE010017273.1, read on the forward strand.
AGAATTGAAATGTGCGGACTTTGATCAATGGAAGCTGGAATTGAAAGTCATGCAATGCACGCCTGTTTTGAAATTTCTTGGAAAATAGTTGCACGCCAACTGATTCATTCCGGCAAATTGAAGCGCTCGCTTTCAGAATTCGCCGAGGGTCATGAACTCATGCAGCAAACAACGAAAGCGGCGGCCCTTGATACGGCGAGCAAACGTACGCCTCAGGCAGCTGGGTCGTCCGAAAATCCGACACCTGTCACAATTGCTTGGCCTCCTCTGTACGTGCAGCTCCACGTTTTGGATGGGGGCGGGTTCTCCTCAATAAACTCAATCGAAAACATTCAGTGGTCAAATGTGCTCCGATGCCCCAATTTCAATAGATAAGGCATCCAAAAAATCCCCAAATTGAATGGGCCGGAAATTCCAATCGGGCTATTTTTCAGCCTTGTCTAATTTCAGCCTTTTGATTGTCCAGCGGCCGAAATGTGTTTTCTTTGCATGATCATGGACTGCTGCATTCCGTGCTTGCCAATTGTTTAGAAAAACTGCCAACTGGAGTCAAAAGGATCGTTCACCCCTCAATACAAATGGGGGTCGGAGCACATTCTGTCACTGACGAATAAGTCATGTATGAGAAAATACTGGTATATATGAGTTTGTCCGTTGGCTTTGGATTTGTGGAACAGCGTGTACATGTATTGCGCACAGAATTACATTACAGCATAAATTTGCACAAGGTAACACAAACGAAAAGCAAAAGGAAGGTTTCTGCAAAAGAATCGAGGTGTCCGTTGGAAAACTTACGTTTCTCTGCGGTTTGCTGCTGAATGCGCGCACAATTGCACAGCACGCAAACCATCCACCAAATTTTAGTGACATTTAGGCAACTACACGGCCAACTTGACGCACTACTTTGTCTCATGAGAATGCACACAAAAGTGTCGGTGCCATCATTTTAATCTGGAGATTTGTTTTGGTTTTATTTTTCGTTGTTTGACATATTCGATGCCATTTTTAACCGCAAGTGAGGTCTTTTTTGTTCGAATTTTATGCTTTCTTTTGCATTTTTGTCGTTTCGTTACCGTTTGTTTGGCGAGGAAGCATCCCTCGGTCTCGGTATGCACAAATAACCGGTTGAAAACGACATTTTTCAATTTGGTATGATGTCAGTGCCAGGATATTTTTGGTTGCATTTTGTTCTTTTTTTCCTCAACTTTCGATCGGTTTTATAATAGAATTTGATTCACAAATTTCAACAATTGAACGAAATATGTATATCCGTTTCCAATTTTTTAACAATTTGTTGGTCATAGACAGGGACGCAATTTCAGGTTCTGACAGAGGGTGAGGGAAGGCAAATCAGGCAAGTGGACCCTAAAAGCCCGCTGCAGGCGCAAGGGGTCTGGATGGAGTCCCAGCGGGGTTCCCAGGGCACAGCCTCTGACAGGGGCCTGTGGGACGGATTTCCCCAATGATGGTTGAGAAATTCAAAAAAAATTTGGTGTTCAATCAAAATTATTCAGTTCTTGTTCATTTTGAGGCCAGCAGGGAGAAACTGGAACACGTGTTCTATTCCGTCACGCAAATATTCATTCGCAATTTGAAATTTCAAAAAACTGGTTGGAAGCTGAGCTTGGGAATTTGGATAGATCTCCCTCGTGCAAAACACTGAAAACAAAACAATTTTTGGTCGTTCAGTGTTCGGCTCTGAACTCTCGCGGAATATATCTGCCATCCATGCATGGGGGAGGCAAATCCCTTTCCTTGTCCTCCCCCAAATGACGCCCCTGGTCATAAAGTAGCGGCAATTCTCAATTTGAAAAAAACATTATTGACAACAACAAAGCAAAATATGGCGAAGTAAAAAAAACAAACAAGACAAAACATGTTCCAGAGAAGTCACCGATAATTTTGTCCGCGGATGATTCTTCTTAACCGTTTTCCGCAGGTAATTGCAGAGTATCTTCAAAGTGTGTAATTTTTGCGTGGCACATTTTGCATTCGCTGTACTTTACAGTTAGATACTGTACAATGGACGGTGGTCTGCCCACTCATAATATCCACAAATCAACAATTTTCCTTATGGTTACAAAACAAAACACAATCTTCTCTTCTCTGGACATCTTTCGTCTCGATACCATGGAAACTCGGGATTGGCGGAAATCTGTTGATCGCCACTGCTATCTCCAATATTTCCAATCAAGCTAAGAGATGAGGATTTACACTTCAAACTTATCTCTTTCTTTTTCTCGAGTGCCAATTTTGAATTATAAAATTAATCGCTTTCAAATTTATTCACTTAACATTATCCTATTTCCTCGTGCCAATTTTGTTGTAAAAATTAATCGTTTCAAATTTTCATCACTTAATCGGACTCTTTTTCTCAAGTGCCAATTTTGAATTATAAAATTTATTGTTTTCAAATTTTCATGAGTTTTATTTCCGGAAGATGATCTGATGACTGGAGATGATCTCCACCATGTGTTTCTAAATGATCCTCTCATTGAACACCACCAATGAATTGGTGCATGCCTCATGCACTATTCCATTGGGGGTTTGGAATAGTGCATGAGGCATGCACCATACCAATTCATTGGTGTGTTTCATGCATGCGAGTCTATCTTTCGAAGCACATGGTGGAGATCATCTCCAGTCCAGCATGTCTTTGGAATGGTTCAGTTCTTGCCATTTTTTTTCTGACGGTAGTTTTCTGC